>VXAY01003862.1:274467-307570 GCA_013399855.1 Oxyruncus cristatus | reverse complement strand
TTTTTTTTTTTTTTTTTTTTTTTTTTTCCTTCTTTTTAGGGGCCAAACTGCTCGTGCTGAGTGGAGGGTCTGGATACCAGACAATTTTAATGGGGGTGAATGGACAATGCTCTGTTTTATTCTTATCCCTCGTATTTTTCCCTCCAGCAAATGCCATCAAAAATCGTAAAAAAAGAGTCTTCTGCTGTTGCTGAAGAGCTACTTTCACACTTTTTTTTTTTTTAAATCCATTAAAAAATTCTCCTCACTAGTTTCTGTTTAACATTTTGGATTACCCAGTTTTCATGCTTCTTCCTCATATTTATCTCCAGTTCTTTATGTCTCAGCTCAGTCATTGCATCTGGGCAGGGAAAGGTTGACAAACAATCTAGTTTCTCACACAGGAAAAGGCAATTCCACTAAAAATTATATTTTTCCAATTTGATGACAAATTTAGGGAGAAAAAACCCCAGATGGTCAATACCAAAAATTTCTGAAAAAAACTCTCCTTTTCATTAGTTCATTGACAGGATTATTTTTAAAAAGCCAAACGATTTTCTACAAAACAGGTGAACAGTTTCCACCTCAAAATGGAAGTGTTTCTTTTTCTGTTAATTTCCTCACTGAATTTTTTCAAACTGAAAAAGATTTAGAAAAAGGTAGTGCCTAAAATAATTTCTGGAAAAGATTCCTTCATTTATGATCCCTTGAGGTTGTTTTGGTGTCATGTAGAAGCACTTTCATGGGATCAAATCCACCTCCCAAGAATCTCACCTGTGCATGGTCCAGAGCCGGCCAGGAGAAGGATGAAAGGTTTCAGGTGGCAGCAGGGTCCCATTTTTTCCCATGTCCCTACTCATCTAAGACAGTTTTTGGGGAAGCAGGCTGTAAAATCTGCAGGTGGCATGGATTAGGTGACATGGATTGAGTGATGTGGATTGAGGTGGTTGCAATCCACCAACAAAACAAGACTGGTCTGGCCATGTCTCACTTCCTACTCCTGCTAAAGTCACTCTCGTCCTTTCTCTGCCCCAGACTCTGCTCATGGCAAGAGGAGGAGATAAATCCACGTCCTAGCAGAGGCAGGTGAGGTTATGCATGTTTAAGGATCACTTGTGGAAAAGAAAAATACATTCCATTTTCATCCCCTGAAGGATGAAAATTATTTTAATTTCATTGGCCTTGTAAAACTGAGAGAAAACCTCTCCCCATTATTTTTGATGCCATATTTTTATTTTGCCCTTTCTAGAAACCAAGGACATTTTGACCCATTTAAAATACAATTCATTCCCTTAAGTTTGTCAGAAACTCAGCTTGCTTTTTCTTTATGACTGAAAGAAGTGGCCATGGAAAGTGCAGTAAAATAAGACAATTTGGAGGGTGATGAATCTATATTTCTAATAAAATATATGTGAAAAGACAAATTTATCCCATTCTTCTGATTTGTGTGACCTAACAAAATGCTTTGGATACTGTTGGCTAAAGAGGACTGGAGGAATATCTCACGGCATCTCACTGGAAAAGAGCTGAAGGCTTTCAACTGTTTGTTTGCCAGGAGAAACAGGGGAACTGAAAGCTGACTGCAGGTGGATCCCATTAACCCTGGAATAACACATGTCAACAAGCAGCGATTTTGGGAATTTTTAAATATCCACCCAGTGTCTCCGCTGCATTTTTTTCCACTCTCCTTTGAATATGTGTGCTGTGGATTTCTCTCCTGAGCAGTGCAAACAGACGAGGAGATGGAGTCACTCTATATCCAGGTGTCACATCCTCTTCCGCCACAAAATTCCTGAGTCTCTGTCAGGCTCATAACGAGTGAGGCAAAATGAAACAGTTAAAACATTAATTCAAATTTTCCTCTTAATAGAAGACTTGAGAGGAAAACATGTTTGCATTGTCCTCTGGAATATCCATCTTCAGGGGTCACCTGTGGCCTTTTATCTGTATGTATTTCCTGGGTTGCTTTTTTTCCCAGTGAAACAGTGAGTGCACACATCCCACCAATGCTATTGAATCTGTGTGTGCTTGAGGGGCACTCTCCCTGATGAGATCCAGTTGTGTCCATTTTGGTGCTGCCAAGCCCTTGGCAATCTGTTTAGATTAATGAAAGGTGCTCCTTGTAACCAAATCCTCTTTCCTGGGGGTAACCCATTCTCCACCTTCAGAACCATCTCCAGCAACATGCGAGGCTGAAAGATAGACGGTTCTTAAATAATTTCATCCTGCTCAGATTGATATCTCTGAACAGATGTTAATTATAAGGAAAGCAATAGTTGAAATGCAGATGGTATAGAAAATGTCTGTGTAGATTCAATCTGTGTTGCTTTTTATAATACCCAACACTGTTTCCATTCAAACACTGGGTCTGTAGGAATACACTGCAAGGTTTTAAACAGAACACCCCTACCCCCTTGTGGCATAATGGCATTTCTGGAATGGAAATAAACCTGTATGAAAATTCCTTCTTCTGGTTATCAAAAGCACCTTAACCAGGTGACGAAGCAACCCTGGAGAGCTGTCCCCTTCCCTGCTTACACTGAGCTCTCCAGGGCTCAGCCCAACTATTTATGCATCCTACAGTGGGAACTCAAACCTTTGCTAAAGAAATCAAAGTAGACCAGAGCTGAAAACTCTTTTTTTTTTTTTTTTCCTTATGTCTCATCATTCATTTTCCTTTCTGTTGAGCTTTAAATGTCAGTCCTCGCTGCTGAACCAGCTCAGCTTTTGCTCATGTATTTTTCAGAGGGTTATGGTGCATTATGTTTCCAGGGCATGGCATGTGGTGGAAGGTTGGTTCAAGATGAATTCAGATGGGTGATATTTTCACACACAGCAAGGTCACAGTGAGCACTAAAAGTCATCTCAAACAGATTTCAGCACAGATACCCAAACTGGCCAGATCAGAGTACTCCTTCCTTATGCAACGGCAGAGTCACTTTATCTGCTGGGAAGTGAAGCACCACTGTTACTCCAGTAATAGTTACATTAATAGGATAAACATTGTGGAGTGGAGAGTCTATTAAACATTAATACCTATCTCAAATCTGATCAAAAATTTTCATTCTCTTGACTATATATATTAAATAACTCATGGAGAGAATGCTACTCAGATAGAGCTGTTTTTCTTTTGTCCACATAAATAGTTCAGAACATCCACTGTCAAGGCTGAGTTTTAAATAGTAACAACTACTGTAAGACACCTTCATGCCTTGTTTTTGATCTTAAAGTGGTCAATTTTGAATTTTTGGAGCAGTGTAAATCCATATTTAGTCAGCTACAGGGGAAACTGTGGATGGGTCCTTTGAACTTTTAGATATGATCACCCAAAACTCTCTAACTCAGAACATTCAGATGTTCTTGCTACAATATTTCCTTATCAAAGAATCTGTGGCTTGTGCCCTTTAAAAACAAAAAAAAAAGAAAAAAAAAATCACCTAATATGTACCTGATACTAATGAAAATCTAAAATTAATCTTAAATGGCAACTAGAGACTAATCTTAGCAGCTCTGATTCCTTTCCAGATTTTGAGCTACGTATGGGTTTGGTGTCTTCCAAACCCTTCCTGTCCAAAGCATCATAAAACCTCAGTCATTGTTTATACAAGAGTAAGTTGTTTGGTTTTTTCACATGCAAATAAAAGACTGAGGGCATCATTTTTATGTGGGTGACACTACAGGTTCAGAAGCCAGAAGGGACACCAAATGTACCTGGATCTACTCCTCTAGTAAGGATCACGTTTTTTTAAAATGATCTCATGCTTTTTGAGGCCTGACTCCTGACAATGCTTGAACTTCAAGATATTTCAGTCTACCTACCATCCTCAAGGCCTTTTTTGAAGAAGGATGAGTTTTAATTTTGCATGGCATCTGTTTGCACCAGTAACAGCAGTTGTGTGCAGTGCTTTGCATCCCTGTCCATGGATGATGATCTATAAAGTCCCTTCCAGCCCAAACAATTCTGTGATTCTACTTTGCCCCTGTGCACATGGCTCAGAGGAATTGACAGGAACAGCAACTTTGACTTCTTCATCTTTCCACTTTTTTTAATGCCCAAGAGTTACAAATAAATTTAACAGTAATGTCCTCCTATTCTCAGAGAACAAAGTATGTATCAAAACATTAGCTGAGACGTTATTCTTTCCTATCTTACTAACTACCCCCTGACTGTCATTTCTGGACACTTTCAGTCATGCAATTAAAGCATTAGGTAGATTTTTTTTTTTCCCTTTCTTTATAAATTATCCAAAGAAGATCCCATTCTTGCATTGGAAAATGATCTGTAAATTGAATTAGAGGAAAAAAATGATTTTTTCTGTTTATATGTTCAGGTAGGTAAATGGGTGGGTTTTTTGTCCAAACGTGGATACAAAAAATGATCCCAGTTGGTGATCTAATGATTAAGCATATTTGTGATTATCTTCAGAGGGGATTTACTGAAAATTAGGCAAACTGTGTAATTAAGATGTGGTCATGTCTCCAAGACAACTTCCTCAAGTTGTTTTACCTGCCCTGTGCTGCTGTATGGCACAGCTCTGCCCTTACAAGGTGCAATCACTCTGACTTGTACCCGTGGCTGGACTTGGTGGCTTCAAATACATAGATCCTTAGAAAAAGAATCCCTTCAAAGAGCAAACATTAACCCACAGGCCCTGTTTATTAAAATCCCTGGCCTTGCCTATCCAACCCCTGAGATTTTTGGTAGAATCACAGAAAAACAGTGGGTCGTGTTGGAAGGGAACTTAAAGATGATCTCATTCCAACCCCCTGCTGCGGGCAGGGACACTTTCCACTATCCGAGGTTGCTCCAAGCCCCATCCAACCTGGCCTTGGACACTTCCAGGGATGGGGCAGCCACAGTTTCTCTGGGCAACCTGTGCCAGGGCCTCACCACCCTCACAGGGAAGAAGTGTAAATTCAGGTAACTTCATTATTCTGGTGTTTACTGCTCAGCATCTCAGCAGCCAAAGCAGGGACCAGAGCCATGTGCTTGCAGCTTAGATGGCCAATCTTATTTCCTGAAACTTCAATGCAATGAATGGCTAAAGGGAATAGCCTAAAGTCAGACTTTGCTATTATTTAAATCCTCATGAAACAGCAGCATGCAACACAAGCCCAGTTTTTTAATTCATTTCAGAAAAAGTGTTAATTCCATACAATAATTTATTTGGATCTGGCTAACCTGTCCCTGTTTGAAGCACTGCACTTCACTGCTACACGGCTGCTTCAGAGGTGACTAAATTGCAGTGATGGATGGCTTGATATTTTAATATATTAGGTTCAAAAGTTTTCCATTTCTTTTAGCATGAAAGATGAGAAGGTAAAGTGGCAGATTCTTCTCTGTTGCTTGATTCAGGAAGCTGATTCAGTGACAAGGATGTAGGTGAATCAAATATTTCTAACATTGTTTGAAAACATGTCTGCCATTGATTTAAAAAACATCTCTGGGGTAGTTTTCTAAATTAAACTTAATGATAGCATGCATCAGTTAAGATCTATTAGATCCAGAAGACATGATAACATTTATTAAAGAGATGAGTTTCATGCTTGTACTGTTCATAAAGTTTAAACATAATTTTTCCAGATTAACCTGCCCTCCTTTTTAACAACACTGAAGCATTTAATAACAGAGATAATGAATGAGAAATTCCTTTGAAGCAGTCACAGGAATGTTCATATCAGTTATTTTGACATGTAAATAGCAGCTCCTATTCCTCCTCCCTCTCTGTGTGACCTGTACCCATGTTCTTCTGGAGTTGTGGAAGAGCCATGAGAAGAGATACGAGAAGATTTCAGAGAGTGCTCCTGCCCCTGCTTTTGCTGAGAAAGCTCTACCCAGGGACAGGACATGAAGAAATTGCCTCAAGTTGCGTCAGAGGAGGTTTAGATTGGATACTAGGAGCAATTTCTTCACCAAAAGAGTGGTCAGGGTCTGGAACAGGATTCCCAGGGCAGTGATGGAGTCTCCTTCCCTGGAGGTGTAGATGTGGCACTTGGGGACACGGTTTAGTGGTGGCTTGCAGTGCTGGAGGGAGTGGTTGGACAAGCTGATCTTTTCAGAACATAAACCAACTTCTAGTTCAGTAGTTTTAAATCGCTGAGGCAGAACACTGAGAAAGGATATATATGGAAAGCAGCGTTCACATAGCAGTATCTATTTGCACGTATATATGATATGTATCTATCATATATATATACATGTATAATCAGAATAAATGCTAATATGGGCTCTCAACCATTAAGAAGATGGTAGAAGAAAGGACAGATTTAAGGAGAGATGCAGGAAAAAGCCAAACATGGATGTTGAAGGGGGAAGCAAAGGAGCAGAAAGAAAAGTTGAAGAGGCAGGAAGAAAGCTGCACGACCTGGAGAAATGGGAAAACAAGAAGGTGACAACTGGGGAGATGAGGATGAGGGGGAAAGAGCAGCAGTTCATGGAGGTAAAGTGTATTTGGCAAGAAAAGGAGCAGCAGGGATATGGTGTGGAGGCAGGGACGTGGGGGTATGTCATGGTGGGAAGCCAACACAGGGTAGGAGATAGGGAAGGTAGGAGCAGGTGGGATTGGGAATGCAGAGGGAGATGCAGGTGTAGAGAAAGAAGCAAGATCCCTGCCAGAGAACAGTTCATGAAAGACAAGGAAGAAGAAAGAAGAAGCTGCAGAGATAGCAGCAATGAGGCTTCCTTTGGGAAAGAAGGGACTCATCACAGTTTCTTCTCTCTCCTTCTCTAAAAGCTCCAATTTAGGATGAAGTTTGGTAACAGATAAAAAGACAGACATTGGTATTATTCAGAGTATCATAAATATAATCTTTGCAGAATCAGAGCTGTATCTTCAAGCAAAGCAACATCCAAAGAGTTTCTCATCTAATTCAAATATGGTACCAAGAATGCCAATGAAGAAACAATCTCCTCAAGGAGATTAGGACAGGACAGGATGGGGCAGGACAGGACAGGACAGGACAGGACAGGGCAGGATAGGATAGGATAGGATATAGGATAGGATAGGATAGGATTAGGATTAGGATAGGATAGAATAGGATAGGATAGGATAGGATTAGGATAGGATAGAATAGGATAGGATAGGATAGGATTAGGATAGGATAGGATAGGATAGGATAGGATAGGATAGGATAGGATAGGATAGGATAGGATAGGATAGGATAGGATAGGATAGGATAGGATTAGGATAGGATAGGATAGGATAGACCTGCAGGTCCTAAAATCAAGTCCTTCTGCAGCTGAACTAGATGATCATTATAGGTCTGTCTTGTCCTATCCTATCCTATCTCATCCTATCCTATCCTTAGTAAAATATAAGACTAATTTATTATATATCATTGTGTATTTTTCTTTACAAATAAATAAATAAATAGGTTCTTCCTTTTGCTTAATATAGATCAGCGAAGGAAAAAAATAGGCAGGATAAGTGGTGAAGAAGGAGGGCTGTGCAAAGCAGAGGAAGGGAAAGGGGTAGCCATAGAACCAAACTGACAACAGGAAAAAAAGTGTTTTAAAGGGTTTAGGAAGGCATGGATTGTCCAGCAAGGTTTTTAACATGTTTTAAGAAGGATAAGACTTCAACATTTGCCTGCACTCATCAATTTGCCTCACACAAGTCATTCATATACACCCCAGCTAGAAGTTTTCACATTGGAAGAGATGGGAAAAAGGCCACTGTAGCTAATAAGGAGAATAGAAACTTTGCCACATGGGAAGGGACAAGGAGAGCAGGAATGTATTAGTCTTGCAAAAAAGGCTTTGAAGGAGTAAACTCACAGAGGAGAGAAGAGAATAAGAAGGGAGGAGGGAGAAAATCTATTTAAACAAATGGACAAAGCTGGCAAAGGATCAACTGCTTACAAACAAACCAACAGTCATTTTAGGCTGGAAATTGGGCTTCCAAGCACCAAAGAAAGGAAACTCTGGACCAGCATTTCAATAAGACCACTAGGACACAGCAAATCCAGCCAAAGATGAGACTTGATAAAGTTAACTCTGAAAGGTACCATATGATCTGCTTGCTTGAGTGTTGAAGGGTGAGCTAGACTCAGTGATCCCAGCAATCCATTCCAACTCTATGTTCTTTTTATTTATACTTCTTCTGTCCTGACAGACAAAATAGCAGCTTGTGAATACACAGAATTTTGTCCAAAGGAACCAAATGCATCAATCAAAGCAACTAAATTCATAAGCCAAAGTCGCCCTAAAGTGGTTTTAACTTGAGCAACTAACTTTTGAAGGGCCCAGTTCTTCTCTTGTGGTTGTGGAATCCTTGCTGACATCCTTAGGAGGTCCATGTGTGGACAGATTGCTGAATATGAAGCAGAAATTGGCAGATTGGATCAGAGAGGAGAATATAGCCCTCAGCAAATCTCTTCGCATCTTGCTGACCTTGGCAAATGTACTAAAGCTATTTTTCCCAAGTAAGATAAGATGCTTTTTAACCATCTTCTCCAGCAAATAAGGCACAAAGATGGGAATGTATCTTCAGAGACTTCCAATCTTCTCATTGCTTGCACATATTTATGGAATATTTCTATTTTAAGACAACACAGGAAAAAAAAAATAGATTCTATTCTTGGCTCTGGGTGGCCTTGGGTGAGATATTTGGTGATGTAAATCCTGGAAAGAACAAGCAGGATCAGCGTTCAGCTGGGAAAAACTGGTGGTGAATACGGCCAGAGATGATAGTTGGGACAGCAGTGACACAGCAGGGCTGCAGGGTCTGCAGGAAGGCTTGGGAAGGTGGTCCCAGAGTCAGAATGTGAAATTCTGGTGAGAAAATTAGGTCAGTGGAAACTGCCATGCAGAGTCCCCTGGAAGCAGCCAGAGAAAGGGAAGGTGCTGTGGGAAGCTGACACACTTTTAAAGATAACTTACAAAAAAATGCTCCAGAATAAATGTTCTGTTTGTGCAGGAAGAGCAAGAACCTCACCAGGTCTGCTTGGCTAATCAAGGAACTTCTTGATGAACTAAAATGCTGGAAGGGAGAAAACAGAAAGCAAAAATAAGGAAGAGAAACAAAGGAGGAGCATCAAAGCTTTGCTCAGGCTCTTAGGGATGAAAGGAAAGCCCAAAGCCCAGCTGGCAGTAAGACAGAGAAGAATAATTGGAGCAAGAAGGGAATCCAGTGGCAGAAGGAAGTTCAGGGATAATACAAGCCCACTGCTGGATGCAGGAGATAACCTTTTTTGTTATCAGCAATATGGAAAAGGCCTTCTCTGGATCAGTTTTCAAGATTGCTCCAGACCTTTGTGTGTGCTGACACAGCTTGGTAGGCAGAGGGGCAGCCAAGAGTGAGGAAGGAACAGACAAGGCACTACTCAGAGGACCTTGGTGATATTAAATCCATGGGATCAGGCAGGATGCTCTCAAGGATACTAAAAATGTCAGCTGATGTGGCTGGGTGAGGCCTCTGTCTATAATTTATGAAAAATTGTGGCTATTGAGGGGAGATGTTGGTGACTGGAAAAGACTAATTTTTTTTCCCATACTCAAGAAAGGCACAAAGGAGGAGCTGAAGAATTACCAGCCAGTCAGGGCTGTCAGATTGTGGGTGGATATGAGCTCTTCTGCCTGGTATCTTGGGATGGGCTGCTTGGGAATGCTTCAAAGCTTCACCAAGAGAGGTTTAGACTTGAAAACATATATTTATGAGATAGAACAGGCTTCCTGAAGAGATGGTCCATGTCTCAAGGGTGTCAGTGTTTGGAAAAGGATATTGACAACATGCTTTAATTTTTGGCCAGCCTTGAAGTGGTCAGGCAGCTGGACTGGATAATCATTTGAGGTCCCTTTCAACTGAAACATTTTATTCTATTCTATCCTGTCCAATTCTATTCAACTGCTGAGACCAAATCTGGAATTTTATGTCCAGTTTGGTGCTCCAGTTCGAGATGTGCACAGAGAAACTAAATTATAAGGGTTTCAGAGAAAATTACCTACAAGGAGACTTTGCAGAGGCAGCTCTTACTTAGAATGGTAAAAAGGAGTCTAAGGGACAATATCATAAAAACCCAAATGGACTGGACATGCAGCTACAAACCAAACAGATTAAACCATTTCTCAATTGTCAATATGTATACAATAGTCAAGACCATGGATTGCACCTTGAAAGGTTCAGATTGGATGTCAGGAAAATGTTTTTGCTGAAAGGTTGTCCAACACTGGAGTCATGGCCTGTAGAGGTTCCATCCTTGGAAGACTTTAAGCCTTGTTTGGAAAAAAACTCTCACTAAACATGGTCTAGTGTTAGTGACAGTTTGCTTCAGGTGGACCTCCAGATAACCCTTCCCCCTTGTGATTCCGGGATTCCTCTGCACCGGAATTTCCATGTCTCCAAAATGGTGATTAAGATTTCTTTGGAAAATAGCTCAATAGCTACTGATGGGAAAATACAAGTACGTGGGAGACACTGCTGTTAAAATAACCAACTACTTGTAGCAATATAGCTAAATTCAGTACTACCTTTCAATTCAATACATACCCATATTTTTTTTTCACCATAAATCATATTTTGAAAGAGAATGTTTCAGGATGAAACTTTAGAAAATTTAGACTTGAGGGATGCAAAGCATGGTATTTTAGCAATTTCAGCAATTTCAACCCCAGCAAATTGTAAACAGGGATTTTTTTATCCAAAATTTCAAAACGAGAGGAATTTAAAGAGCTCCAGCCTAGATTTCCCTTACAGTCAGTAAAGAAAGAGATTCATCTGACCTATTTTAAGCATCTACTCTAAGCCAAGATGAATCACTTCCACCAGTGCCAATTGCTTTGCAATGACTATAAAAAGGAATCAAGGGTGACCAGCTCCTGTGGAGAAGTCTGCGTTTAACTGCACACATCTTACCCAAATAGAAGAATTCTAACTCAATAATAATATGAATTTTCATTTAGGCCGTTATATTCAGCAATGTATTGTTGAGTTTTATGGGATGTGACCCTCTGAAAACTGGACTTTGTGCTGTTGCAAAGGCATTAAAGCATGAAACCACCAAGATTTGGGGATGTCTCTGTTAATCACCATTCACACTCAACACTACCTGCTGAAGTAAAGCAGGTATTTAGGACAGCTATGCTGACCTTACTTTGAGCAAAGGATTGGCTTAGATGATTTCCAGAAGTTCTTTCCAATCTAGACTATTCAGTATTCCATGATTCTGTGATTAATCCTTATGAATTTGGCTTAGTTTGTTTGGTTTTGTTTTTATAAGTCATTTATGCTTCAAGCTTCCACAGAATCTCAATGCAATGACTTGTGCAATGTGATTAGGTTTTACAAAAAAGCAAACAAAAACCTGGGGAAAAAAAAGGGGAAAAAAAAAAAGTGAAACCTTCTGTTTCTTTTAAATCTGCTGTCTGATCATCTAATTAGTCTTTTGCTCTCTCATCTCTCTACTGCACTGTGTCAAAAACAAGCTGGGTTGTACAGAATACATTAATGTTGCTAGGATTGATTGTTATGAGGAAAGTTAATTGGGAGTGATCTTCATAACCAAGAGAAATATTTAGCTTTGTGAACTTTCCTTGCACTACATTCAAAGAAAAGGACAAAAATCTCAACAATCACAAGAACAATAATAACAGTAAAATAAGACAACATAATTCCCCAAGACTAGTTTGGATCAATCCGAGTGGTTTACCTCAATGTCACAGTTTTTACAGTAAACACCATGGTTGAGTGGATATTTCCAAATGAAACATGGAACTTTGTTGCAAAGGTTTTGGAACAGGAAAGTGTGGTGAGAAGTGCTGTTGTCTGCCGTGGGCTCTGTCCTTCAGTGAGCCCTGGGCTCCCAGGAGAGACAGGATCCTCAGGGCCTACAGGATGCCCAGGTGGAAGAATCCCTCTTGGAAAGCTTGGCAGTGCTTGGCAATCAGAAAAGTAGAATCAGCAATTTTTGGAGATGGAAACCTTGACACAAGTAAAATATTCTTATATTAAGGGATGTGTACTATGCGATGGGGAAAAAAAAATGTCCAAAAATTCCCAGTCAGGTTTAGCTGTTAGGTGTAAAAATGCAGCACATATGATTAATAAATTGCTCCCCACTAAAGCCTTTGTGCAGTTTAGATATGTTTGTGTTTTTTTTTCCTATTCAGAAAATATATGTTTTAAAAAATACTTTAAAAAAAAATTGTTTTGCAATCAGAAAAGGAGGAAACAAATCCCTAACGGAGCTCTTATTACACTGAGCAAAGTCTTCTGGAGAAGCAGAGAGCGGCTGAGCGGGGGAGCTGCGCCGCAGCCGGCTACGAGAAACCAAATTAACGCTAATTATATTAGGGCTCGCTGCGGTGCGAGCTGTGTGACTCCAGCGAAGGAAGGAGGCGGCGGTGTCACTAGGTGGCACAGTTCTGACACATTTACACATCATTACCCAGCGCTAATGTCACCTCGCAGGGCGCAGGGCTGGGGGAGCGAGGGGGTCTCCGAACATCACTCAGCGATGTGTGATCTGTGAGTGGAAACTGCTTCTCGGCTCCCGACGGGAACGAGATCCTAGCTGAGCTCTGTCAGCCGGGCTTGAAATTAACAGCAAGAAGTTGAGTGTTTCGCAGAAATGGTGTTTAAATCTCAGCACAGCTGGGAAATAAAGGGGGGGGAAGGGGTGGAGGAGTCGGTAAACACCTGCTGACTTTGGAACTCCTCAACGATCGTCGTAAAATCATAGAATGGTTTGGGTTGGAAGGGATCTATATTCACCCCCCTGTCATGACCAGGGACACCTTCTACTAGACCAGGTTGCTCAGGCTCCCATCCAACCTGGCCTTGGACCCTTCTAGTGATCAGCATGGGTGAGGCAGCCTGTTAGAATCACAGAATCATTTAGGTTGGAAAAGATCTTGCAGGTCATTGAGTCCAACCATTCCCCCAACGCTGCAAAGCCAACACTAAACCACGTCCCCAAGTGCTACAGCTACACAGCTTTTAAATCCCACCAGAGAAGGTGACTCCCCCACTGACCTGGGCAGCCTATTCCAATGCTTGACAATACTTTCAGTGAAGAAATTGTTCTTAATGTTCAATCCAAACCTTTCCTGGCACAACTTGAGGCCGTTTTCTCTTGTTCTATTGCTTGTTTCTTGGGAGAAGATTGTCATGACAGGCATACTTGAAAGGGAAAATGTTAGTGGGTAAAGCAGGGAGATAAAGAAGCAGTTTTGGCCTAGTCAGAAGGCAAAAGACAGGGCTTGGTTCAGAACAGTACCATGAGAATATCATAGAATCATATCAGAGAATCCCTGAAGCTGCTGGACCGTTATGACTTAGAAACATCAATTTTTTTTTTTTAGGCAGCAATAGCCAACCAAAGGATGCAACTCTTCCATCCACCTTTGAGTTGCCAACCCATTTATCAAAGTCAGCATTTACAACTTAATTACGACTAGTGAAGTGTGAGCTCCTGCTCCCAACTGCACCACATACCTACTTCGTTAGTCCTACAGTGTTGTCCAGACTTCATTACCAGAAAGAAGTCATAATAAATATGCTCTTAAAGTTCAAAGAGGGACAGAACCAAACGGAATCTATCCTGGCTTTCCAGTCACCAGTCCTGATTTGTCAGTCTGCTGGTCAGTCTTTTTGTGAAGGGATGGGTTTCTCAAGATTTTATCAAAGGCTGATGAATGATTAATAGCAGGAATAAGTGTGCTATGGATGTAAGGCTTCTGAATTATAAATGGCTATAAGCGCATTAATAGAGGATATTAGAGAGGCTGGTGTGCCCATTATTTACCCACTGGGCATGGCAAAAATGGGTTAATCTTTAATAAAGATGATCTATTAATTACCACTGACCCTTTACAAAGGATTTGTCTTCAACATGAAGGCATTTCTATGGAAATCTTTAGAGTTACCTTCTAGAAACCTCTGACAAAACAAAGGGATATTTGTCCCAAGTACTGCCACAGTTTTGGACAGCAATTTTTATTCCCAGCAGCAAGAAAACCACTGTAGAGCTTTGGCTCTCAGTCAAGACTGGCAGCAACAACAGGAACTTCTCTTTTTTTTTTTTTTTTTTTTCAAAGCTATTTTTTTGTTAAATAACTTTCCAGAACATGACTGGTAGATTTTAAGGGGCTGATGGCTCCAAGCTGCCAACTTACATTTAAAGTTCCTTGCTAACCAGTGCTTTGCCCAGGGCTGTTATCCAATTAACAGGAATTTGCATAGAAGGTTTGCTATGCAATGACTATGCTCAAAGCCATTACATAGTGTCAAGCCTACGACCTCTAGATCTAAGGGTATAAATTCAGGTTTTGGTTCCACATGTATGACCAAGAGTACCCAGTTTAGGGTTGTATATTCAGTGGAGATGGTCAGATGCCACCAAAAGGCAACACAGAAGGTACATATGTAGTGTGAGAGGAGTTAACAGCAGGTACAGGCATGTTCTTCTCCAAAGGCCAGTTCAGGGGTGTGTATTAGAAATAATTATTAAAACTTAATTTTAAAAAAAATATTAATAAAAATAAAAATCATTAGAAATATTATTAAAAATAAACCTTAATGAGCCAAGCTTGGGCTGGTCATTTCGTAAGGAGAACCCTCTGGTCAACTTCAGATTGGTATTACTCCAATCCCACCTCCTGTGAATATGCTGCAACGTGCAGGCCCTGTAATAATCTTTCTAGAGAATAAAAGCCACCCATCCTATTGAAACTGGACCAAAGAATAGCCAAAACACATCATGGATGGAGTTCATCTATCTACAACTGAGGTTGTTGAAGACAGAACTTTACATATTGTCTGTGGAGAGGTGTAACACTGCTGGAGTAAGTCATCTGAAGAGAAGAGAGTCATCTGAAGAGAAGAGAGTCATCTAAGGAAAAGGGAGTCATCTGAAGAGGAAACAACTGGACCTCAAAGTAGCCACTTGTTTACAAAGGCAATCTAGACAATGAGCTCAAAGGCACAACCCTTCTCTGAAGTTACATGAAGTTACGTCTCTGAAGTTACACATGATGACATTTATATAGAAACACAGACAGATGGGATAATGCTCATACATGTTGTGTTAGATAGTCCTGAGAATGCAAACAACTTGTGGGGCAGAACTAAAAGATGGTCCCTACCAGCTGAATGCTCTAATTACGGCCTGATAGTCTGGTGTTGGTTGCAGGTGCCAGCCATAAATCACTCACCTGGCCTTAAGCACCTATACAGGTTCATTTCTCCAGTGCAGCTAATTCAGAGTTTGATGCTGAATGGGGAATATCTGGGTATTTTCCTTAGCTCTGGGAGATCCAGAATCATGGATCAGGAACCGAGCTTGGAAACAGAAATCTCACAATTAATCCTCATTCCAAATCTCAGAAAGACTTTTGAATGAGAATTCATTATTGTGATTTAAATGTGTGATTTATGTACATAAGGCTTGCCACTTATTACGTGTGTATGTGCTTGCTCACACATGAGCAGATATGCACGTGTATATATTAAATGCATAACATTAATTTATATAAATATATGCATGTATAAATTTGAGGTCAGAACCATCTTTTTCACCAATGCTGATACAGCTCCAACCACAACAAGGTTTCAGGCATGAAACCCTACCTGCCTACACATGATCTCAGCAAAATTAAATACCATCAGTGGCTGTGTCTTTCAGAGAGCTGAACAGTGCTTGTATCAGAACCTGCATTTATTTAAACATTCAAAGTAATTTATTTTTATCCTTTGTACCCACAGGAGGATTTGTTTTAATTCCTCTCTCTCTTGTAGCTGCTGCCTCTTCACATTCTTCCCTACCTCTCTTTGAGTTGTTGTGGGGGTTTTTTTCTCTCCTCTTAATCAAAATTAGAAAGAGATTGTGTGTGTCTTTTAAAAAAAGAGGGGCTTGGCTAAAAATAGTTCCCCAAGCCAGGATATATTACAGCAAACTGCTTTTGCCTCTGGATGTTAGTGGAGTTTCCTTTGTTGTCCTCTTTGATTGTTTCATTTATATGGCAGGTTAGACAACAGCAGACTTCTGTTATTGCCTTTTCTCAGCGGTGAATTTTCTTTTATTTATTTATTTTTAAGGCTTGGAGCCCCTGAGGACAGTCCCTCCCTACCCACAGCTGGCGACAGGAGGAGGGTTCTCAGTGCGCTCGATACTTAGAGCTGAGAGCCGACTGGTGAGAAGATTAACAGCAAGGCTATTAAGTGGGATACAGTCTCCATTTTTAAATTGCCTTGGCCTTTAATAAAAGAAGGAGGGAGAGGGAAAGGGAGACAGAGAGAAGTCTTAAGAGTACAGCATCTTCTGTATGCTCACAATCCATTCTGCCAGATGCTAAATTACTTCCCTTCCCCCCTCCGTGCACACACCCCACCTTCTCCGTGCCTGGTGTCCGATGTTGCATCTCATTGCTGGGAAACGAGTCCTGGAATCCAATTGCAGAGGTGCTCTAAAAGGGAAGATTAGTGACCCGGGGTTCTGCACCAGAGCGTCTCTACGTGACTCCATATTTCTCAGTCCCCTGAGCTGTTTTAGGAAGTTGGGTTTTTTTTCCCAGGAAACTTTGCACCATTAGCTGCTTTCTGGCCTCCCATTACTCTTCTGGCTGATGCTGTCAGAGCAGGAAATGAGGATGAGCAGATCTTTAAGACAGAGAGGAAGAATTTGAGACTAAACTTTCTCAGGACAGTCAAATAGATTACTCAGGAAAATATATAGGAAGCTGGTTCCCAGGACTGGAGTTAGAATATGGAAAGGATTGGAAAAGGTGACTTTCTCTCTTACTATGCACAGAGTAGTGGTCCCTGTTCCTGAACACTTGACTTTCCTAGATCCAACATTTGTCTTTAGGCATATTTTGATGGTTGGTTACACACCCAGACGTCAGAAATGCTGGTGTTAAGGAAATCTGGGAAAGGAGGAGCTGGTTCCCTGCTCTGTGAGAGACCTCAGAGGTTGAATAGAACAAGGTGCTCAACACCCATCTTTTTACAGGGTATTTCTGGTTTTCAAACACTGAGGTACCACGGAGAATCTTCTGGCTACGTTCATGTTCACAGGTTCGTGAGCATGCTCCTGTACCCAAGACCTTGGTCAGTTATGTTGGTCAGCTAAATTGTTGTGCTTCCTCCAGTTAGTTGTGACCCCCAAAGTGCTCAAGCACAGCTTGGGGGTTATCAGAAAACCTGAAGGTGATCATGTTCCACAATTTTGAAGTCTCTAAGTATATGCTACTGCCTTATAAATTAAAGCCCTTACAATGTGGGTCTTTACTGAATGCATAGGTGAAGCTCTCAGTGAAACTTATATATCCACAGCAAGACCTTAGGAAAGATAATTGTCCAGGGACAGGTTGTCAGACACATCCAGAAAGCAGTTTTTAGGTGAGAGGTAAAACCAGAGTCACATCTAACATCCAGTGTTCCTCCTCTGCATGCTCATGTTGAATTGGAAGCAAAAACCAAGCTGTTGACTAAAGTTAATAAAGACAAGAGCAATCCATAAGGCAATTTTGCTTATATTTTCCATCCTCTAATACTGTCCAGATTTGGATATCTTGCTTTACTATCCACTAATACAACTGGATTTTTCAAGCCCAACATAAGTCCTCTTAAGGAAAAAAAAAAAAATTGATTGTATTTCAGAAGCTCAGGACTGTAATTCCTGCCTCTCTGAATATTGTCAATTAACACTTATTATCAATTAATTGTAGAATCACAGAACACCATGATGGAAGAGACCTCAAGGAACATCTGGTCCAATCTTTCCTGTCCCTCGTCTTGTCCATGTGAACCTCGTAAAAAGAAGGAGTCTCCATCTTCTTTGTAGTGCCTTTTAAATACTGGAACATGGTGATAATTTCTTCCCTAAGCCATCTTTTTTCAAGGCTGAACAAACCCAGTTCTCTCAGTCTTTCCTCAGATGGAAAGGCTTTGTGTCCCTTCAGTGGACCCTCTCCAGCCTGACCACATCTTTTTTGCCCAGGGGGGACCAAAACTAAACACATTATTCCAGGTATGGCCTGACAAGTGCTGAGAAGAGTGGGATAATGACTTCTTTATCTCTACTGGTGATGGCCCTGTTGATGCAGCCCAGGATCCTGTTGGCTTTCTGTGTTGCAGCAACACACTGGTCACTCCTTTTGAGCCTGGTATCCACCAGCATCGCCACGTGTGTCTTTCCACAGAGCTGTGCCCCAGCTGAGTAGATGCCAGCCTGTGCTGCACTCCTGGGTTATATTTTCCCAGGTTCAAGGGCTTACACTCATCCTTGCTGAACTTCATCAGGTTCTGATCAGCCCACTCCTCCAGCCTATCCAGGTCTTCCTGCAGGGTGTCCATTTCCCCACTGAGTTTGGTATCATCAGCAAACCTCGTGGGGGTTCCCTCCATCCCATCATCCATATCACTTATGGAGGTGTTACACAGCTTTGAGCCCGATACTGATTCCTGGGGGGACACCACTTGTGACAGTTGCCCACTTGAAAGGAGCTCTTTACCAACACCCCTTGGGAGCTGCTTAACAGTCAGTTCCCCACCCACCACGCAGATCACTCGTTTAGACCGCAGCACATCAGTTTCTCTGGGAAGGAAGCTGTGGGAGAATGCATCAAAAGACTTGGAGAAATCCAGGCATTCAATGACCACCCCATCAACCGAGCAGGTGACTTTGTCATAGAAGGCAGTTGAGTTTTCCAGGAGTGATTTGCCCTTGGTGACTCCATGCTGGCTCTTCCCAGTCATGTGCTTCATCTGACTTGTGATAGTTCTCAGGAGGATTCGTTCCACAACTTTCCTGGGGACTGAAGTAAGTCCTATAATTTCCTGGATCCTCCTTTGAGCTCGTCTAGTAGATGGGGCTAACATTAGCCTTCTTTCAGTCTTCTGGAATGCCTTGTGATTGATTGGATATTGAGAAGAAATCCTTCCCTGGGAGGGTGGAGAGGCCCTGGCACAGGTTGCTCAGAGAAGCTGTGTCTGCTCCTGGATCCCTGGAAGCATTCCAGACCAGGTTGGACGGACGGGGCTTGGAGCAACCTCGTCTAATGGAAGGTGTCCCTGCCCATGGACAGAGGTTGGAACCAGATGGTTTTAAGGTCTGTTCCAATCTAAACCATTCTGTGATTCTATAATTCTATAATTCTATGATCTCCACAACTTCTGAAAGATTATGGAGAGTGGCCTCACAATGTCAGCCAGTTCTCTCAGCACCCTCAGGTGGATTTTGTCAGTGCCCGTCCACTTGCAAGGGTTAAGCTCCTCTAATAAGTCTTGACATAGTTACTGGCAACAGTCCTGAGCATCTATTTAACCATCTGCAGAACAGAGACATCAAAAGAGGTTTAGGAAAGACTCCAAAATTGCAACTAGGCGTCTGCCCTTCCACAAGGAAGGTCCCCCCTCTCTCTCTCAAATTTCTTGCTTATATTTTCTTATCTGTTCTGTAAAATTTTCAGTGTTGCATATTCCGTGGCTTTCCCAGATGCTCCTTTCCAATGTTTCATTGTCCTTACATTCAGAAAGTTCATTTTTGGGGGGACAAATGGGAGGGCCATTATTAACCTAGATCTCCTTGCAAAAGTTTTAGTGTACAATTTCTTTCCCATGGGATATCGAATAAACCAAATTACTCTTTTAAATTACAGAGCCGTTGTTTTTGATTTTTGTTTGTTTGTTTGTTTTGCTTTTGTTTGCTTTTTTTTTTTTTTAATAGGATCTCTATTTTTGAAAGAAGCACATGGATTTTTCATTGTGCTACTCCATTTCAGAATGTCTCCACCCTGACAATTTGAATGAAAATGCGATTTAGTTTGATTTCCTCATCTTCGTTGTTTTAATGACAGTTGGAAAATGGAAAAAGAGACTCCTTTACTTATTTATATACCAACATTTGCCCAAAGAAAGAAATCCTGACAGTGAAGCCAGGATTTCTGAAGTGGAAATTTCAAAGAGGGATGTTCCAACAGAAACCATTCCTCCTTTCTTGCTGGCTTTACTACAAACCAATGTGCAGTCACGCCCCAGCCCTGCAAGTACTGACACATATGCCTGGTTTCAGAGAGGATGAAGATCATGTGCCTTAAAAGGGGTGACTCTCAAGAACACAATGAAGCAGATTCAAAAATCTGAACAGGATAAAAAACTTGAGCAGTTACATCCCGGCATCCCTTTAGGACCAAATTTGATCATCTTCACTTCCATTTGCTAAGTCCTTTGCTAAGCAAGAAACATTACAGGTATTCTAGTCAGGTCTAGTCTCTTCATGGTGGATTTGAAAGCCTTCCAGTATTCCTTAGTGCAATAGGAATAACATCAATCAATTTTTGTTCTCTCGAAACTCCTCTGCTGGAAGAAGCCTTAAGTGGAGGGTGTGTTTTGTTTTGTAACTTTTCAAAAATACCGTACACGTGCACGTGCAGACACCTACAGGTTCGTGTTACAGAGCATAAAGCAGAGTCCTGCGCTGCTGGTTTCAGTGGAAGAAATGGAAGATGGGTTGGTATTCAGTACGGACATGATTGTGGCTGTGTGTCTCTTTAGAAGAGAAAAAAAAAAAAAGGAAAGAAAGACAGCATTTAATTTTAAAAAGGAGCCTGTTTTTATCTGACTTTGATCCAATATTTTATGCAGGAAGGATCAAAATGTCTCTACTCAGCTGCTCCTACTGGCAATAACAACCAACACAAAGTGTATTGCTGGTCAGGTGTGGCCCAGGAGATGAATAATTGCCAAATTCTCTCCTGGGTCAAGCAGCAACCCAAAGTCTATTGTCAGAGTCTGTGCACTGGGGAGCCAGCCCTGTGTCATGACCACGCTCAGAGAAATGTTTCAATATATGAGGGAAATTAAAAGGGACCACCTAACCATACAATGATGGAATGCTTTGAGTTAGAAGGGACCTTAGAGATCACCTCGTTCCAACCCCCTGTCGAGGTCAGGGACACCTTCCACTAGCCCAGGTCATTCCAAACCCTATCCAACTGGGGTCTTGAACACTTCCAGGGATGGGGCAGCCACAGCTTCTCTGGGCAACCTGCACCAGGGCCTCACCACCCTCACAGGGAAGAATTTCTTCCCAATATCCCATCAAACCCTGCCCTATGTCAGTTTGAATCTCTTCCACCTTGTCCTGTCCCTCCAAGTCTGTGTCAAAAGTCCCCCTCCATCTCTCCTGGAGTCCCTTTAAGCAGTGGAAGGGGCTCAATGGTCTCCCCAGAGTCTTCTCTGGGTTGAACAACCTCAGCTCTTTTAACCTGTCTCCATAGCAGGGGGACTTCAGCCCTCAGAGCATCTTCTAATATCCTTGTACCCTGTGGTCAGTCTGCAATGGGAAGAAGTAAAACCCCTGTGTGTCATGAGCTGCAGTAGAAAACAGCATGGACACAAGCAGCCCACTCCAGCCTGGGACAGTCCTGGGACAGTGACTTAATGACACAATGTTGGCTTGGCATCTCTATCCAATATGAAAGGGGCAGGAGACCCCTTTTCTCACTGTAAAAGACTGTCTGGCAGGGGAAGGATGATTGACTCAAATCTCTGAGGAAATTTCTTGGCTATGGTAGGATTTTATCCAGTAGATGTTGGGATATCACCCCCCAGCACCACCTTTAGTCCATGCCTAAAGTTACAATCTGGACTTAAACAGGACTGCGAGTTTACATCTTTAAGGCATCATGTGTCATTAGTGAAAATTCAATCAGCATCACAGCTTTAAAAAACAAAGGGGGAGATGGAAAGGAGTCTCCCGACAAAGTCACTTCTCAGAGGGCTCAGCGGAAGCCGGTGAAGCCCAGCCTGCTTTAAATGACAAAAGTTGGGGGAGCTATCAGCCAAAAACACACTCCCCGCGCTGGCAGCCAGGTTCAAGCCTCTTCCCCATCTCGGAGCCTTTGTCCTCTCGCCAGAAGCCTGCCCGCAGGCAGCAGCCAGCTTTCTAATAAAGCAGCTCCTTTGTCAATGACAGCAATGATTATCTCCTACAGCTGCCCGTGGTGTTGCATTTTGTAACACAATTTGGCCGCCTTTGGCCCCGGTTAGCTCTATTTAACGTACTGCAGGGGGTTCACTGTTTGATCTCTAATTGATATAATTGACTGGGAATAATCAGGGCAGCTTTATAGATTTTTATTGATAGCTAATTTTCCTTCATCCATTGTTTAATTTGATAAGACTATAACCTAATTTATTGCCACTCTGATAGGGATCCATTACCCTTTTGACAAATGCTTCTGGGGCCCACTTGTCAGCAACTGATTTGAAAGAGCTGTTAAGCCTACAGAGCCCATCATTAGTTAATGGCAGTTTAGAAAGCTAATGGCATTATAAATTAAGATCAATAAGTACATGGAAATTACAGTTGTTCAGCAAGATACCACTATATTATTAAACAAACATAATCCTGTACCTTTGGTTAATGCACACACAGGGAGCTTCCAAGTGAGTTTCAGAGCCAAATAAAGCCAGGTGATTAGCAAAGGAAGAGCCCTTCTCTGGTGCTGGAATTGCCAGATTAATTCCTGAAGGATCTTTGCAAGCAAAGAAAGAAGGCAGCGCTGCTTTATTTTGCTGTATAAGCAACCCGAGGCCTCAAAACACCCTCACACAAAACAATACCCCTCTCGCTTCCTCGGGTTTTGATCTGCTCCAACAACACTTTCAAATGCATAATACAAAATCAGCAAAGGAGAGGCTTCTGGATTTATCCCAGGGATAAAGAAAAGCAAACACAGCATCTCTTGATACTTTTGCATAGCTTCCTCTTAATTCCTCACAAGGCTTGATTGGCATTGAGTGATGTTTGATCACTTTGGACCAAAGCAGGATGATGTGCATGTGGAGATTTTTTTCCCAGCAAGGCACTGTGTTCTAACAAATACAGCAAAGAACAGGGTGTCAGAAAGCCTGGAGTCAGGTTTGGCTTCACCACTGACCAGGTACAGGACGTTGAACAAGTCTCTCCCACCTGCCTAGACTGAGGCTGTCTTGTTGAGGGTTCAGCACGGATAAACTTCAACCTCAGTCATGTCTCCAGACCTTGATGGAATATAAGTAACTAGGGCTGAAGCAAGCATAAGGCAGAAGGGGTGAGAGAGATGGGGTAAAAGGGAGAAACATAAAAAGTCCAGCAATAACCCAAGATCTAGGAGACTTGTAGAAGACAAGATCCTCCCACTGACCGTCTGGGATGTCTGTGCCAAATGCATTGCTCGTTTAGATAAATCATTGAATGGTTTTATGGACTCCAGCGACAGACTGGAAATGGAAAACTGAGGTTGTCACATACCTAAACATCTCTTCTGCCCTCTGAGAGGGTCTTATATTTTCAACACAGGGTCTCCTGATCCTGTCTTGGCGCAGACACTCCCTTGAAGCAGATCCTGTGTGACTACAGTTTTTACCACTGTGTATTCAGCTTAGTTGGCACAGGCTTTACTTTGCTTAATATGCATGATGTAAGCAGTAGGAACTCAGAAGAGAATCCAATGTCCTTTCCTTTGGGACAACAACCTCTGTTAAAGGAATGGGACACACA
Organism: Oxyruncus cristatus; assembly: GCA_013399855.1. Lineage (NCBI taxonomy): Eukaryota > Metazoa > Chordata > Aves > Passeriformes > Cotingidae > Oxyruncus > Oxyruncus cristatus. The sequence continues at coordinate 284,107 of VXAY01003862.1, read as the reverse complement.
GCTGAGGGCAGCTTGCAGCTTCTGCCATCCACTTTTAATCTGCAACTACAGGCCTGGCAGGGTCCTCAGGTACCTGAGGTTAGGTGGGATGAGTGTGGTCATGTTTTTGGCATGGCCATCAATTCAGCTCCAACAGTTTCCATGTGGAGAAAGGAGGGCACACCAGCAGATAATCCCAGGATTTGAGTCAGCAGGAGCCAAAGTTTTGCAAGAAAAGGGAAAGAGTGTTGGTGCCACTCAACCCAGTCCGAGATATGCCTAAATTCCACTTTGAATCCAAGATTAATCTGGAGACTGCCTGATGATGATTTAAATGTCCCTGATACCTACCAGTCTTTGTTACATGAGAGCTCCACCAGCAGTGGATTGGTCTTGTGAGCTGCTACTTGACCTCATGTCCCACTTTGGTGCTAACTGGATGCTTTGGGGCTTTCATAAGCCCGAAATCTCTCTTTGTGCTGGTTCAATTCTGATGAAAATCTGAAGGCCTGGCTGGAACAAGCCTCTATTTGTTTCAGAGTAGGGGAGGACAGAATCAGTCTCCCTTGCTGCACCACAGCCCTTGCCCTGATCACTGTAACCCCTTTTGTCATCTCAAACTCACTCAGCCATGACAGGTAGGTAAATCTCAGTGATCCAGATAGAAATTCCTGATGCATCAAGCTCCTTCTGACTGTATAATTTCATTTTTAAGAGGATGAAGATAAGACAAACTACTACATTTGTCAACAGCTCATCCATATTGACAGCAAGTTTGGCTGATTTACGGATAATGAGCTAACTGGGTAAAAAGACTATTGGGAATTTTAGTTTTTTCTTTAATCAAATAACAGCTTTTCAGTCAGAAGTTATTTACAGTGGCTGAACTCCTCTCAACAGGGATGAAATACTATGATTCTGTTTGTCCTGTGATAACTTTGCACAAGTTAACGTTGTGTTATGTCAGTGTTGACCCAGACTTAAAATTTACTTCCTAAACTGGGGTTCAGCTGGCATTACTCAGGAATCTCAGAATTCAGAGTAAGCTCTAGACAACTTTTTGAGGAAGAAGGCAAACATGGGTAATATCTCTGTCAATACATAATCTGGGCACACAAAGTTGTATTTGGAGATTGAAGGAGTCCAGGCTCCAGCCCTAACACCAGTGCTGCAGACATTTCAGAGGGATTTCACTTCAGTCTGGTTTGTTCCCATTCCCATTCATAGTTAGAAAGCATCAGGAACACTTCTAGAGATTCTCTCCTTGTTTAAAAGTAGCCCTGTTTGTGCAGTTGGAGACCAAATGAACCAATGAATTGTGAATGGAGATGATCAAAAGAGTCACAGCAAAAGGGCTCTCCAAATTCCCAGATATATATAGTTAAATATATGGATATATATTGTTATTTTAGGTACTGTCAGATCTGCTTCAAAATTACCCTCTTAAAAAGGTTTTTTTCTTCCCATTGACTAAATGAGGAGCTTAGGTAACTGTTTTAGGCTTAAGGATGTAATTCTTTGACAACTGCATTATAGCAGATAACTATCCTTATTTATCTGGTAGAAATGGTGGACAAAATCCTCTGCACGATTTTCTTTGGTCAAAGAACCCTAAAACACATGTAGCGAGATATAGATGTGCCCTTCAGGCTAAACATACAAGGCAGGGCTGGAATAGGTGAGGAAGGGGGGGAAATGAAGGGACTCTGTCAGGCAATACGAATGAAAACGAAGCAAACAAACAGTGACACTTCAGAATATGCTTTTTCCCCTTCAATGTAATAACTTGATAAGCATAAATAAATAGATATTGAAAATATAGAAATAATGATAGTTAAATAAATAAATAATAATTTGATACAGATCCAGAGAATCTAAAAGTGTTTAAACACAATGAGGATGTAGTCACTGCTCTTGGAAGTTGCTCAGTGTAAAACTGGAATTTTGATATATGAATTTGCTCCAGATTGTTCGCATGGGAACCAGCAGATGAATTTTCACCACTGATTCTTAGAATCATAGAATCATTAAGGCTGGAAAAACCCTCTAAGATTACCAAGTCCAACCATTAACCCATCACTGCAAGGTCCACAACTAAACCATGTCCCCAAGTGCCACATCTACAAGTGCAGCTGGTGCAAAATCAGGAGCTTATTGCAACCTTCCAGTACGTAATGCGGGTTTAGAAGAAAGGTGAGGACAAACCTTTTAGGAGGATGTGTTGTGAAAGGACAAGAGGTCATAGTTTTAAACTGTAAGAGAGTTTATTTAGACTACATTTAAAGAATAATGCAATGAGGGTGGTAAACACCAGCACAGGTTGCCCAGAGAGGTGATGGAAACATTCAGTGTCGTGTTGGACAGGACTTTGAGTAACTTGGTCTGGTGGAAGGTGTCCCTCCCCCTGGCAGGGGTTGGACTGGATGACCCTTAAACGCACCTTCCAACCCAAACCATTCTGGGAATCTACAATTCTATCTTCTCCCAGTCAGTGTCACAGCAGTAAAATGAAAATCCAGGAAACCTCCACCCTCTTATGCTTCTCCTGGACCCAAGGCGATAAACTGGCCCCAAGACAATAAACATATGACTGTCTATTTATGCCCTAATGAAACAGTGCCAAGGCAAGAGCCACAGGGAGGAGCAGGGGATGGTGGTGGAGGGAGGAACTGAACTGTCTGTTCACTTGAAATAAAGCGGGCAAGATTACGAGACTCGTGTACAATTCTCCACGGTCCCTAAAGTCTCTTGCAAAAAGGTAGAAATGAACTAATTTATTAGTAAAATCACATCAGGGGCAGTAATTTCATGTTAGTGAATTTACATGTAATAACATTAGATTTCCAGCCCTCCACATCAGCACACTGTGGCCCTCTTGGATGATGAATGAGCTGCCTAAAGAAAGATGATAGTTTGATTGTTTTCACAGTGAACGGATCAGCATTTTAATTTCTTGCCTCTGTGTTTATTGCTTATTTGGCCCCTTGCTCAGCTTGTAAAAACTTGGCTAAATGGAAATGAATAAATGTAATTACTGCGGGTGACAGTGGTAATCTGTGTGGGTTTTTCATATTGCCTTTGCCAACGTTAATCTAATCACTAGAGAATATGTGTCACTGCACAAATGCACTGACAGAAAGCAGAGTCCTCCGTCAGTGCCAAGGATATGGAGGCTGGAAGGAGTTTTTGCTGGTGAGGGTTTGTTGCTGGGACAAGGCTTTAGTGCACTGGCCTATAGATGATAAATATCACCTTTGTATACTGTACAACCTGCCCAGGAGAAACAGCAGCGACACAAACCAGTGCTGGCACTGAAAGGAAGTTTTTCCCAAGCATTATTGCCTTTTGGATCTCTCCCAGAGGTTTGACACTGTCTCTGTGTGTTATGGTCACCTTTTAGGTGGTATTTGCCTCCTTCTTCTCAGCCCATAGTCCCCTTGGGTGTAAGTCTGTCTTACCCTACGTGTGGATGGCACAGGCTTTGCAGAGCCATGGCTGTAGGACTGAGAAACAAGTTTTATTCACAGTAACGTGTGAAAAAATGCACATCAAAATAACAGTCATGATGCCTAAGGCTTTGTGGGGCAGTGGTCTGAGGAAACAGATCCAGTACCTGACAAGGTGTGTAGATGTGAATTTGTAGAGGTAATTATTGTTGGGCAATAGAAACTCAGAGGTATTAATTGATTTTTCAGATATCACACGAGAAGTGGGATTCAGTTCCAGGTCCAAACACCTGCATTTAAATACATATATACTTGTACAGGTGTATAGGTATGATCTATGTGTGGAAGCTCTCATTCCAGTCAATGGAAATCACAGTGGAATCCCACAAATGGAATTCAACTTCCTTTGTAGCCACTTATATAGTGCCATTTTAAACATCCAAGAGATGTCTTCATGGGCCTGGCAGATGTAACACAGAATTTAAGGATCACTTATACCCTTCTCATGAGGCCACTGTAAGTCTGTAAGGACAAACCTCCACCTAAGACCAGAAGACCAGAAAGTTATTCAACTTCCCAAAAGTTGATGTCTATTTTGGGATAAACTGAACTGTTCTCTCAGCTTCATGCTTGGATCCTCAATGACTGCACTGAGTGTGCAGACATATCAATTTTCTCTTAATTAAGCCATTTGAGATACCTCAAAATACTCCATCTGGCATCTAGCTGACAGTCCCAAACAATAGGATGGATAAAAGCGAGGAAACTCATAGGCTGAGATAACGAATCAAAAGCAAAGACTTTGCTCTCAAGCACAGCAAAACAAGGAATTCATTGACTGCTTCCCATCAGCAGTCAGATGTTTAGACATTTCCAGGAAAGCAGAGCTCCATTACAGTTGGAAAGACAAACACCATAACTCTGAACATCCCTCACCCTTCCTCCTTCTTCACCCAGGTTTTACTGCTGAGCATGACACCGCATGCTCTGGAATATCCCTTGAGTCAGTTGGGGTCAGTTGTCCCAGCTGTGTCCCTTCCCAACTTCCTTCTTACACCCTGACTACTCACTGGAGAAGCAGTAAATGCATTGACTCCATTTAAAGTGTTGAGCAGCAGCAATTAAAACATCCCTGTATTATCAATACTGCTTAGGTCACAGATCCAAAACACAGCCCTGCGCCAGATACTATGGAAACAACTAATCCTATCCCAGCCAAAAGCAGTAGAGATAAGGAGCTCTCTGTCTAACAAAGTCCTGTCAGTTCTATCTGCTCAGTCACCTTGATCATCTCTCAGCTCATGTTAAGTCATCCGAGAAGCTTTGGTTACCTGCCAGCTGTTGGAAAAAGTTGAACGTCCAAACAGTGAGGGCTTTCATCTGTGGTCATTTATGACTGGGCTTAACACTCTGTGTGTCCAGTAGGGTGGATTGAAGGAAGTTGACTTACATAGGAAGCCCCAAATACGTTCACGGGTGTTTGCAACATGCCAACTAGAGGATTTATGGGGGTTGAACAGAAAAGAAGTAGTATTGGTCACGTGAATGCAACCTCAAAACATCAGGAAACATCAGGAAGTTTCATGCTGTGCATAATCCCTCTCTTTCCCACCACCATAAAAACTGATAATGTACTCAATGTTGTCAGAAAATAGTACGAAAACTGGGCATATGCCCAGGGAGACTGTAATTAGAAAAGTCATGGAAAGAGAGAGAATGTTGGCACTTATTGCAAGTATAATGCCATTTGCAAAGCCAAGGGTGGTTTGATGAAGCAGCTCTGGGAAGTAACAATACGCGGTGCTGTTAAAAACTTCTCCATCTCCTGCTTAACTCATTTGAGATGAGTAACAAAAAATCCTATAAAAACTCATTCCAAAGAACATGATCTGTGACTGATCCTTTCTTTGGTATGAGAGGACAGGGAGCCAAATTTATTTTAACAAAGTCTTTGACATCTTCTCTCTTCAACTGGCTCTCCCACCTCCTATTCCCCAAATTATACACATGTACACAAAACACATGGAAGATAATTCCCCACTTTAAAGTTGGAGAACTGAGGCACAAAGGCTGCTATCTGTACTAGTAAATCAAATGTTTCCAGGACACTCTCTACCCCAAAGCCATCTGGCATAGTCTGGGTGTCACTTTGTGATTAAATTCTCTCAACCTTCAGAATAATGTGATCACACCCAAACTGACAACTGGGAATCACAGGTTCAGAGAATGGTTTTGGTTGGAAGGGTCCTTAAAGACCATCTAGTACCAACTTCCCTGCCGTGGGCAGGGAAACAGTCCATATCTGATACTAACTCCTAAACTACACCCAAGAACTGGCTAAGAAGTGGTTCAGCTCACTTGTTTAAGCTACACTGACAGCAGTTGCAGCTCCACCGTGGTGGTGGCCACTGCAGATTCACTGAGAAAAGTGCATGAAATGATTTCTTTACTACCCAATAAGAAGAATCAACAGCAGTTCTAAGATCTAAACATTGACTGTTTAGGAATATTTTTAGCCCTGACACTACCTCCTTGTACTGAAGTTCAGCCCTGCATAGCCCTTGTCTTTGCCTTTTCTCTATTACATCTGACACCTGCAACTATGCATGTCTTGACTACACTTCCTAAATGCAGCTGTTTAATGGCTTTAAGCCAAAAGAGGGGAGATTTTGGTTGGATATTAGAAAGAAATTCTTTGAAGGTGGTGAGGCCCTGGCACAGGCTGTCCAGAGAAGCTGTTGATGCCCCATCCCTGGAAGCGCTCAAGGCCAGGCTGGATGGGGCTCTGAGCAACCTCGTCTAGTGGAATGTGCCCCTGCCCATGGCAGGAAGATGATCTTTAAGGCCCTTTCCATCCCAAACCATTCCGTGATTCTATGGTTTTACACTTCTGCCACTGTCTTTTCTGTTTTCTGTGAGTCAGCACTGCCTGAATGAAGTTCCAAGTACATCAGCATCTTCACTGTCACCACTTTGGACCTTTCTGAAGGAGTTCCTCATATTTCCAGGTTAAGTTCTGCACCTCCCAGTGTTTTAAGGCTCACAGCAAGTGTAGGCAGAGTTCACATCTTTGCCAGATCTACAGCTCTGCTCAAAATCCCTCCATGTAACCACTAAAGGTTATGCTGCCACTTAATCTCTTCCCCAACTCTTTCACTGCACCTCTTATCCTCACTTGGGTTTGTCTGACTTACTTAGACTCTTTTGTACTTACTTCTGGCTGTTCTACACACAGTTCATGCACCAATTTAACTAAATCAGTTTAGAAACCAATTTAGTTAAATCAGTACAAACCCCTTGGGTAGAACCAGACGGAGAATACCTTTAATTGATTTAATGTGAGTCGGGATTTTTAGTTGGTATGCCCTATTTTCTTGTTGACTTTTACAAGCAACACCCCACCATCAGTATGAACACGGTCGCTCACAGCTACGGAGTGGGGAATTTGTCCATAAGGAAACAGGTCCGTTTATGTTGCCAAGGTGTTTGAATATGAGAACATGAATATGAGAAGAATAAGTTTCTTCTTTTGCTCCTCCCACTCCTGATAAGTAGCTGCCTTCTCTGCTTAAAATAGCCCATTATTTTTGTTAATATAGTGATTCATTTGAAGAGCTGAGAGGAGCAGAAGACTCTGGAGAATTAGAATGGGATAGAAGGCCAACTACAAGTACAGTGCACATCGCTAGTGACTTGCAAGCCGTAACTACTCTTTGAATAAAAAGGCTTGGAAAAAAATTAGTCCACACTTTCATGTTTTATAAACTCTTCCATTAGCCAGGCTGAGAGGGCAGCCTAGGACTGAATTTACAACTGGGTTAAGAGGTCCTTCCAGCAGGTTACCTCTGAGCAGATGAGAGACTGGAGAGGAAAAGGAATCCACCACCCTGTTATGTGTCATCTGCTGACAGAGGTCTTTGTATCCCATGTTTTGTCCTTCATGGACATTCAATCGTTGTTTATGAAGAGACAGTCAGCCAAACAGGGCCAAAATAATTGACGGTGGGAATTTAAATGGCATTCAGTTGGACCTCAATCTAAAGGAGCCCAAGCTTTGTCGTGTCATCCAATGCTAAACTGAATGAAGCAAAACTGAATTAAGGCCACTTTAATTCTGAACGAGAGAGTCCACACGGTGTTTTAATTTAGTTGAACTAATCCACTTCAAAAATTAATTCAGATTAATTTTCCTCAGTATCCCTCAGCAGATCTGCAAAGCTGCCTGAGGGAGTTGGGAGCAATTTCCCTGGACGTGGAAATTGAACGGAATAGGCTTCAGTCCAATGGAAACTCCACAATAGAGCCTTGTGTCAGCTCTGTTGTTCCAGAATTAAACAGAGAATCATTTCAGATTATCTGTTGTGCTCTATGCCCTCATCCTGCCTCCCTACACAATAATTTCCTTAATCCCAACGACATGAGAGTTGAACCATGAGGTATCCAAATCCCATAATAATTTCTCCCCCACAAAATTAAATGACAGCATGGAACGGCAATTTATGTTATAGTTATTTCTGTGGGAAGCATTCCTTCCAAAATGAAAATAAACATGCCTTCACCCTACTTGGAAGAGCTTTGGATTTCAATAGAACTGGGACTAATTGGAACCCTGCAAACCAGCCAGAGTCAAAGTGAAACCCCTCAGCTTATGTTGAACTAAATGTGTGTGTTAAAAACAAACAAACAGAAAAGAAATCACACTGACTTTTAAAGGTTGTAATACTCTGGGTTTTATTGGTACAAGAGAGCGTTTGGATATATTCTCGGAAGAAGTAGCACATTGACAGGATCATTTTCTTTGTATATAAAGTTGCAATTAAGTCCGTGTTTTTATTTCAATTTCGTTTCTTCCTGACTTCTTAAACTTTTTATTTTCTTTTTCTTCTTTTTTTTTTTTATTTTTTTAAAAAGAAAAATAAATAGGGAATTTGCTTTTTTTGCACCTCTTTTTTAAACCACAAAAATGTCTTGGCCTTATTTTTTTAGGATATTCTCTTTCTGAGACTAACCTATTTAAAGTTTTGGGGACAAACTTAGACAAACTTAGACACTGGCCTATAAAAAGCATATGAAAAACAACGTTCAGCACTTTGTACTGACACGGTACTGCAACTTGTGAACTCCTGATAATACTCTCACTTCGAGGCAGCCAGTTTTGGAAAATCAATAGTCAGGTAGTAGCTCTTGCAAAAGGACTTGTAGGCACAAAAAACCCTTTTTTTTTTTTGACACTGGGAAACACATTTTATTGCTAAACTTCTTCACTAAAAGTGGTGAATTTAAGTCATAGTCATCAATGCATCAGGTGCAAGTATTTATTGTGTTTTCTTCATTGCTCCTTTCTCTTAGCATCCTTATTTTCTTTGTGCATTGTATAAAATGGACATATTTAAAATATAAAGGTTTCAGATGCCTCTTGCAATCTGGATGAGAAAAAGCTTCATGTTCTGCTTGGATCATCTGGAGGGACAGTTGTGAGAGAGACTGTACAGAAGGGAGCTTGTTACAGCAAATAAACTGATATTAGAATGTAAATTCTTCTCATCTATTCATTATCTCTTTTTGAGACCGAGCTGTTGAAGCAGTGGGTCGAAAAATGTCTGTTTTTGTTAAATGTCCTGTTGGTGGCAGCAGTTACAGTACATTTAATCCAACAGCAAAAGTACCTGTTCTGGCCAGGTAACACGACAGTTTGCAGGCAGAAAAGTGATCTCGGGTGACCTCCAAAAATTGGTCACTTGGCTCCGGCTTCAGCAGTTCAGGTTACACTAAAAAAAACAAGGAAAAGAGGGGAAAAAATAAAAATTAAAAAATAATAAAAAATAAGAATAATAATAATAAAAAAAGCTGTCCCAGGAGCACTGTGAGGCAGAACTGTGTGAGAGAGTAAGAGGTGGCAAAGCTGTGCAAATCAAAAATAAATGGAGATTTTATTTTAGTCTGTGTGGCTGGGGAAAGTGATGGGCAGTGAAAATTCAGAAGCAGAAAAGGAGGGAGGCAGGGCTGGGGACAGGCATCACCAGTTTAGTGATTGAGGAAGAGACTTGAAAGCTGGCTGCTCTCAAAGTCACTTGTTTGTATGACTCACGATGAGGAGGAATAGAACAGAGAAAACAGATTGGAGGAGGAAGGAACATCTGAGGAAGAGCTGTAGTTTTCCAGACAGAGCCAAATCATTAAATCCCCTCCTTTTATCTGTCTTTCAACCAGAAAAA
>VXAY01003862.1:233658-274442 GCA_013399855.1 Oxyruncus cristatus | reverse complement strand
AAAAAAAAAACAAAAAAAAAAACCTACTGTAAAACCTCCTTCCCCGCGCTTCCTGTTTTTCTTGAGAGATCAGATTCTAGAAGCAGAATTTTTCATACATTGCTGTTGATTTCAGGTGTTTCTGGTTCCAGCTGCCCAACTGGGGTCACTCTCAAGAGTGGCTGCCTTTTCCAGGATTTGTTGGGGACATCCAGTCTGGAAATGCAGCATCTTTAAGTCAGATGGACATAGTTATTGAAGCTGAGAAGATCCTGAAAATGATGAAGAGATGGAGAGAAATATTTTACCAGAGCCTGTAATGATAGGACAAGGGGAAGTGGTTTTAAACTGAAACAGGGTGGGTTTAGATTGGAGAAAAAGAAGTTCTTTATGATGAAGGTGATGAGGCACTGACACAATTTGCCCGGAGAAGATGTGGCTGCCCATCCCTGAAAGTGTTCAAGGCCAGATTGGATGGGGCTTGGAGCAACCTGGGATAGTGGAAGGTGTTCCTGCCCATGGCAGAGGGTTGGAATGCAATGATCTTCAAAGTTCCTTCCAGCCTAGACTATTCTGTTCTTTTATGATCTATAATACAGACATAAAAAAATCTGACTTAAGAGAATGAATTCAATCACTCCACGTCCGTCCTACTAATTTTGAGACAGGCATCTCACCACTGATGGTGGTTTTGATTTACTGGCCTTAGTCATTTTAAAACGGCGTAAGCAGTCCAGTTACAATTTTTTCTGGCATAAAGAGATCTTGTATCAGCATCTCTTCTCTGGAAGAGATTAGGATTGGGTCCTGATGCTTTACTGGACTGCTGACAAAACTTCCTGCAGATTAGATTTCTAATGACAGTTTCTGCCTTGTAAGGGAAGAGTTCATACACTAAGGACAGAACTGAAGCTCTGGAGGAGAGAGCGGGAAGGTATTTTGTACCTTCAAAGTGCAAATCCTTTTGTGCAGCAAACACTCAGTGCAAGCTGTGTAAACTGAACTTTCTGAAGCAACCATTCAGAAATTCAAACAGTTTTCCACATTTTCAGGGAGCCCCTGAGCTCCCCTTGCCAGCCAGCAGAGCCGGATTGTCTCCCTTACAGGCAGCCGTAAAGTTGCTTGGAAGAAAACAAGAAGAGAAAAAAACAAAACAGACAAACCTCAAAGTCCCCAAGGGAATGAACAGAAATAAACACAGTCAATGTGGAAATCAGTGTTGATTCCTGCCATCAAAGTCTCACTCTGTTTGACCTCGGGAACAGCACTGACATGTACCAGAGGGCAGGGAGTAGATAAAAAAAAAAAGGTGGGACATGTGACATGTGCAGTGAGGACATCTGATGTGTTTTAAGAAGCTCTGTGCCTAGAAGTTATTAATATAAACCACTTCCTAATAGTTATACTTAACTATTTTTCAGATAAGCAATAGTGGTGGAATTTCTTCCAGGGTGTAAAGCCTTCAGTAAACCAAGAGCTTAAGGGAGCATCCACGTTTTTCTGTTCAGTGAGTTTTCTACCTCCTGTTACATCACCAGACATCTCTGATTCCAGATTGGAGATCATTGCCCAGCTTTAATAAAACTAACAAATTAAGGCTCGGATCAATATAATCAAATTTTAACTGCCTTAAACTCGGACATCTGATCTCAGTTGGTTCCCAAAGATTGCAGAGGTATCTCCACTAGACAACTTGTGTCACCTGTGATTGACATCAGTCTCAGGAGAGAAAACCTGAGACCAGAAGCAACTGTAGTTGTCATTATCTGGTCATTACCTGGTTGCAGGGTCCTATTGTTCCTCCCCACCACGTAGTTCACTTTGTATGGCCTCATGTCACTCACACATGTCACTATTCCTTACAGAATCCAGATAGCTCTCTCTAACTCCATGCTGTATCTCCCATATCTGCTGCTGATGGAACTGCCATTTACCACTTCTTTGCTTTTCCAAGAAGTGGATTCAGAGGTGCAGGTATCCCTGTAATTGCTGGAGAGAGAGAGGAAGTCACATCTCACTTTATTTTGAAAGGTATCATGTCTGTATTTGCAAAGCAAAATACTTCAGATTTCAAGTTTTGATGAAAAACTTGTGTTTTCCAAGGGTCAGGAAAAATCATCTGTCCAGCTTGACCAAGAGTACATATGAAAGTTTCAAATGTCAAAGTGTGGGTCAAGGCACATAGACATTCTTGTGTCTTAAACAAGCAGCTTAATGGATGAACTGAGAAGAGGAGCATCATCTGTCCCATTAGCCGTCAGCTGCTTATCCCCCCAGGCCAAGACAACATATTGGGGGACTTTGTTATATTTTCTTTTTCACTTGGCTAGTTCTGTTTGAGTCAGTGGCTCAGACTAATTACTAGAAAATAAATAATAAAATATGTAAGAGCCTCAGCAGGAGTGAATCTCTTTGCATACAGAAAGAACTAGCCCAGGTCTCAAAAAACTCAGCACAGAGCCAGGAAATTTAGCAATGAAGTAAACAACAAGAACAAGGAAAATGTACTTAACTTTTTTCTGGTTTTATTCACTTGATCAGTGTCTGGACATCCTTGAAGTTACCACCTTCTATTTCAAAGAAGACAAGTGGTGGTTGTGCTGCCTTGGGCTTCATTCCTTGTGTTTCCACAAGTGGTAGAACATTGCTGTGATATTACAAGAAGAACTAAAGATATTCAGACATAAATGAGTGATGGTATTAAACTTGGCTGATTTTAGTTTGTGTTTAAAATTAGGATGTCATATCAGATTTATCCTCCAGTACCCCTTTATGGCAAATGGAAAGAAACAGGCACTTTATCAGAGCAATTTTTCTAACCTATCTTTGATACATATTTTAAAAGGGGATAAGTCATCCTGTCCAAGAACCTTTACTTCTCATTATTGGTTTTAGAAGAAACCCCGGAGATTAAATTTCTGGTTTAAACACCACAGTTACCTGTTTTTAAATTAGGTAAAGAAATCTGTGCGTCCAGAATTTAAGGAGGACAATGTTTTGAAGCAAGATTTTAATGCCTGAGGGCTTGGTTCCAGTCTGACACCCATTACCACCTGGAACAACAATGGAATTCACCTCCTGTCACTGTATATTGCAGGCAGTTATGGCTGAGCAGGGTAGTCCAGGCTCTCCTCAATACTCAGTGAGGAAAAAAAAATGTGGTTCATCTGATGCATTTTAGAAATACTCTAGAAGGAAATATGAGCTCTTCCTTCTCTCCCCTGACTCTCAAGGCGTTTGGGATATAGCTACAGTCAGACAGAGACGTCTCATCTGCAGAAACATAACTGTGGGCAGAGGAACCCCACCTGAGACATTCTGTATGACTTTATTGTTTCTTTCTACTTTAAAGCTCCTGGTGGAACTCCAAGACTGTGAATTCAGGTTGAATTCAGGTTCAGTCTTCTGTTACCCACAAGAAGTTGTAAGAAATCTTGATTATTGACTATGATGAACACATAAAAGCATGATTCAATCAGAAAAAGCAGCTTCAGAAATCAAGAGTTTCTCTCTGCTCTTCCAACTCCCTCCAATTAAAATATAATTTGATTTTTTCCCCTTTTTTTTAATAGCTACACTATTTGAACTGTATTGGAAAAGCCACTGAATAAGATGCTTTTGGCATCCTTACAAAATTCCCGAGCTTCTCTTGTAAATCCACAGTGCAATGTCTCTCCATTATCATCCCCGTTCAACAGTTCTAGAAGTCTGCAATGAAAAGATAATGGACTAAACTCAGGAAAATGCTGATTATTGAAGTTTCTGGAAAAGATACCAATATGTTATACAAAATGTCAGAAACTAGAACATTGGGAAATTTGCACTGAGATGAATGTATCATTTGATACAGGGAATATATTTATTGAACAGAATGGGACATTCAGAATAAACAGAAGAAAGCAAACAATGAATAAATAAACTATTTTTACTTTTACTTTATGATGCTGTGTTGCATCCAGTTCTTGTTGGTTTTGTTGATACCCTTGTTTTTGGTTGATGTTCAACGTTGTTTAAATAATGCAAGTAACTCTTCATTTATGTCTGTGCTGGAGCTCTCTCAGCACATTCCCGTGCCTCTTCCAACTTGTACTTGATTTCTAAATGTGAGATAGGTAACTCATTTTGCCAAAGAGTTCAGTTCTCTAGAACTAGGCTAAATTAAAAATTGAATGGTTGTGATGGCTGGTGACTCACAGCTTGCCTGACACGAGCCACAAATGCAGTAACATCAAAGATGGACCCAACGCTGCAGATCACTCCCAAGTGTAGGTGCAACCAAGGACTTGCTCCTACCATCATCGCCAGAACTAAGAATTATAAGGACACCTATTTTTTTTGTTTTAATCACAGACTCATTTAGGCTGGAAAAGACCTCCAAGTCAACCTCTCAAGTCCAACCTACGCCCGATCCCCACTTTGTTCCCCAGCCCGGAGCGCTGAGTGCCACTTCCAGTCATTCCTTGGACACTTCCAGCTATGGGGACTCCACTGAACAGCCCATTCCAATACCTGGCTACTCTTTCCATGAAGAGATTTTTCCTGATGTCCGACCTGAAGGTCCCCTGGTGCAACTTGATGCCGTTCCCTCTTACCCTGTCCTTTGTTGCCTGGAAGAAGAGTCTGACCCTCACTTTGTTACAACCTCCTTTCGTGACTGTGTTTAACATTCCAGCACTCCCGTGAACTAGGAAAATGTTTTTATTTACTTCATTCATACTCAGAACAACATTCAGGAGACCAGTGGTATTCATCCAATTAAAAGTGGACTTCTTAAATTTCCTTTTCTCAAAACTACAGTTTAAGTGAAATGTTTTTAAACACTTCTCATCCAAAACTCAGAATTAGTTAGTCAGTCTTATTTGAATCAGCATTGGTTTCTTACTCAAATCTAATTGATATCAGATAGTGACACTAACAACTTCCAAAAATATTTATGGAAGTCTCAAGATATTTCAGTAAATGTATATTCTCAGTGATATTTTAAGTCAGTTTCAACTTCTTTATTAATCTTATTTGATGGTCCCTAATCAAAATTAGATCATATGTAGAGGATTAGAGACTAGCAAGAGTTGCTTTTACTTGAAGCTGCCTGATAACAGAGAGCAAAAGTTTATTAATGTGATATTTCTATTAAAATAAATCTTTCAGTGAAAAATGAAAATCTGCTTCAAGCTGTGTATTTATTTTCTATAAGAATAAGGAAAGAACACATGTAAAAATGCCAATATAGGTGAAAGATGAGCAGAGAGGAGAATGGGGAGACAAACTTTCACATTTAGATGATTTTTGAAAATAGGTGATACCATTTTTAACATCTTTTTAATCATTTCAAAGTCTGATTTTCAGCCAAATCCTTCAAATCTGGATTTAGACATGAGAGAATTCAATACAACGAAGTTGAGGATGATTATAAACCTCACAAGCCTTTGCATTTGGCCAGGATTCTATTAGGTAAAGATAGGAATCATCAAAAAGCTTTAAGCTGAAGGAGTATAGATTTAGGTTGGATATTAAGAATAAATTCTTCCCTGGGAGGGTGGTGAAGCCCTGGCACAGGCTGGCCAGAGAAGCTGTGGCTGCCCCATCCCTGGAAGTGTCCAAGGCCAGGTTGGACAGGGCTTGGAGCAACCTGGGATAGTGGAAGGTGTCCCTGCCCATGGCAGGGGGTTGGAACAAGATGATCTTTAAGGTCATTTCCAACCCAAAACATTCTATGACCATTCCATGATTCNACAAACAAAACCCAAAACTAAACAAAGGCAAAACCAAACCCAAAAATATGATTTGCAAAGCTTTTGATGCCTTTTGATTTGGTACAAGAGACTATCAAATGGAGACAGGAAAGGAGCAAGGGACAGTGAGAGAGTTTTGGCTGCTAAGATTGCAATTCTACTAATAAACTAAAGCTGACTGCTATCCCATGTAGTCATCCACTATTCTAGTCATGGACACTGTGAAAAGTGCTGTCAGATAACAATTCAGCCCAGGCTAAATGTGCACCACTCTCTGGAGAAGCCTTTCTCTTCCCATGGATTGTAGAGGGAGCCCAGGGCAACTCTGCATCTCACACGGGAGCCACAGTGACACTCTGAATGAGGAGCAGGACAGTCTGAGTGCCAGCAAGCTGCAGTCTTGGAGGGCTTAGTCCTGCCACTGCCATCAGAATCAATTATTCCTGAATAAATCAATTAAATGTTGTTTAAACCCAATAGAAATAGAGAAAAAGGTCCTTTGTGAGAAGAAGACTGGAATTTAGTTTGGGTTTGGGTTTTTTTTGTTTTTTGGGTTTTTTTTTCCATAGGAAAATCATGGCTGGACTCCAAGACATTTTATAAGTCTGATTTGTTTTTTTTCTTGCATGTTCTTCTGGTACATTCATCTGCTTATTTGTTTAAGCAATGTGGCACTGGTGAGAGATACTGGATTGATGCCTTGGGGAGAGCAAAGCCTTTTATTTGTCCCCCAGCAGGTTCTACCCATGCTGCACACCCACATGGCTTCCCTCTGACCCGAAAGGACCACCTTTAAGGGTGAAAAAGTTTAGTTTAGTTATCCAGGCCTTTTCAAACTTGCCCTTTCCTTTGCATCTGCCAGCAATGGATAGAGGGTCATTGGAGCTTATTTTTGTGGACAAGGGCACACTGTCAAGGGTTTCATTTAACATCCAAAGCTTGCTCGTAAATTTTGTTGGCCTTGAAACCTCACATTAGCAGGATTTTAATTTTTCTAAAGGCAGCTGCTGGCCAGGCTGGCAGGACTGTTTCTCTCAGAGTCTTCTCTCACCCTATTTCAATTCAGGAAATTCTATAGGCCATGAAAATAGTAATAATAAGGGAAAAAAATAATGGCAAGAATATCAAAACTCACTCTACAGCTCTCTAGACTTCATTTCCTCAGACAACTGACTACAAACCCTAGTAAAAAGAAATCTTGCATGCCATGCTTTGCTTTTGGCAAGACCCTCTCTTCTCCTTTATATTTCTGTCTCGAAGATGGTTTTGCTAAGGTTACCCACTTCTGGGTGTTCTTCTTCATCCTCTCTATCACCCGTGGCACTGCAAACCTCATGTAATATTCCTGAGCATCAACACATCATTTTTCAGGCAAGGATTAATATTTGACAACACCCCAATGCTCCCCACCAGGGCTTTGAGAAAGCCTCTTAATGAGAGACGGAGTTAGAGAAAAAAGGTGGAGAAAGAAAGCCAAGGAAATAAGGAGAAAAAGAGAAAGGAAGACAAACAAGATTCACAAACCATCTCTGATGATTTTTAGGAAAATAATTTTTTTTTTATTTTCTTTAAAATTGGCTAAAGATGGTTGAAACATGGAATATTGTCCTAGTCTGAAGGACCTGTGGGTTAAAGTGATTTCTGAATATGCGTCCAGGCTCTCCTTTGTAATTTAACTTGATAAAGGGCGTCGATCCTGAGATTTGGAGAGAGCTTCCATTTCACCTAAAGGACAAAATCCCAGCAGTGGGAAGCAGGAACAGAGTCCTAAACATCTTCTTTCTTGAATGAAAACCGCCTACACTCCATCAACGTGGATTATCCTCCTCTGGCATCTCTTCTTCAGAGGAGGGGAGGCTGTTTTGAAAAAAATATCCCAAATCTCATGCTGGTTATGAGGTAAACACTCCCCATGGGTCTTTTCCACCACTTTGGGTTTCCAAGGAACTTCTGATTCTCAGGATGTGTTAGTTCCTGTTCTCTCTGTATGACCAGGTCTGAGGGTTTGGAAATTCAGACCTCCACAGGTAAATCTCTTGCGAGTGATATCAGCAATATCTCATTATAAAACTGCAAAATCAGGGCTGCTGTGGCTTCCCCTCTTAGTGTAGTTCTTCACTGAATGTGTCAGGAAGCATCTCCCATTTTAATATTTGATAAATAAAAAGCGATAGGAGTGCTGCAAAATACTCATTGACAGATCTGGGGAATCCTCCTCAGATTATCGCTGTGTGCCCTCCCTTCACCTTTTCTCTTTCCAAAAGAAAGACGCAAAGCATGAAATTCACAACAGGAAATTGCAATTACTTCTGTAACCGTTATTGCTGTTTCTTCCCCCTCCCTCCACCCTCCCAATCAGGAGTGAAAAGCCAAAGGACGGTGAAGAGCAATTTGCCTCGGAAATGCAACATTTTGGGTGTTCTGCTGTTGATGCCGCATTTTTAATACCCACCCCTCTGAGGGTATAATCATTAAAACTTCATGGTTACCATTTTATTTATTTATTTATTTATTAGCGGCAACGCCACCCCTGCGCTCGGCAGCGCTTCCTGCCTGCCCGATTTCAGCAGCGCCTGACCCCATTTCAGTCAATTTTCCATATCCTGCCTGTCTCGGATCCGCTGAGGGAACACACTGATGCTGTGTTTATGCTAATTTTATGCTCTCTGAGTTGTGTCTGTTATTCAAAGCAGTTGAAGCAGTTATTGCCAGTAATCTTATTTCTGTGAGAGCCCCCGGGGCAGAGGGAGCCTCGGAGCCGGTCCTGCAGACCGTGTCAGAGCCATCACAGCCTGCTGGTAAATGGCAGCTCTTTCCTGCAGAATCTGATATCAGTTACTTGGCAAACACAGTAATAAAATGAAACAAATCAGATTTTCAAGTAAATAAACCAGACTTCAATGGCAGCAACAATGGTCAGGACAACAGGATTTTAATAAGTGATGCTATACGGGGGAAAATATTGGAGTGCTGCGTCTCTTCTTCTTCCTGCTCTGCCCCTGCTCCAACCCAAAATTATCTGCCTGAGCCCTTATGTACTGAAAGCAAACAAACCAAAAAAAATACTATCAGAGTGGAGTCTGCTCTCCCAGTCGGTAAAATGGGAATTCACCGATGGCATGTACTGAAATTCCCCTGCCAAGGTGCTGAGCTGTTGCGTTGGGCAACAGAAGAAGGAGATGAATTGTTATTCCTGTTTTTCTGCTCCATAATATCCATGAGAAGTTGCATGAGGCCATCTACATTATGGGACAGATGGATGGTACCTATCAGGGGAAACCTTTTGTTTGGAAGAACCAAATATGATCCATGCCTTTGCCACCATTTTCTTGGGCACCTTGGGTGTGCAATTTAGGGATGGGTCTGGCAGAGCCCATCACCTTTTCAACAAGGTTTTCAAGCAAACAAAATCACCCACTTCCTTGGTGCTTTCCTAAAAGCCAAATAATCAGCAGACAGAAAAGGTGTTTTATTCTAAAAACGGCATTTAGACAAAAACTTGAAGTTCTGCATTGTCAGATAGCCTTGCCTTGGAAAGTGTTTACAATTTTGTCAGAAAGCCAATAGCTGGGGGAAAAAAAAAAAAAAAAAAAGAAAAAAAAAATTGGATTCTGGCCAATTTTCAGTTGCCAAAAATGTAAACCATTTTTCTTGTAAGAAACATTTCCTATAGAAAACTTCAATTCAAGAAACATTTTTCAACAAGAAGACATTTCAAATGGAACATTTTCATGTTTTTCTACTGCCATCAACAGCACTCAGCTTTTATTGTGCAGCTTAAGGCCATGTTTGCAGCATACTGTGCTCTTTAGAAACTTGCCCAGTTACATTGAGTTCTCTATAGCAGCAGGAGCTCCCATATATAAATTTATATATGTATATATACATAAATGAAACACAAAATCCTGGATTTAATCTCTTTGTACTGTAGTTTCTCATCTGTCAAAACTGATTAATAACGCTTCTATTTCATCACTCAAATAATTTTTAAACTTTTCTGAAAGTCTCTGTCATCTGTTCTCTATGTTAAACTTCCCCAACAGCGGAAGTTTTACTGTGATACCACTTTCCTCATATTTTGTAAATCTGATGAAAGCATTTGGAACCTTTTTTTTGTCTTTGAAATCATACGAGACCAAAGGAAACATTCCAAGATCAATCCAAGATCACCCACACACTCCTCCTGGGGCATCTTGGTAATGTATCTGATGGCAAATTAAATGTGCCCTGACTGATCACTGTCCCTAAACCCAATTCCTGATGTTTGGCCACATCCATTACAGCAGTTCTTGGTCCCCAAAACGCTGTGTACCCCCTCACAAAACACGTGTTGGAAATGATTCCTGGTCCAGGAACTGTGGAGTTTCAAGGCATGGCAATATTTCCTTGAATTATTTCATTTTACAGCGTGCAAATAGTATATGTTTTTTGGGTCTTCTCTGATCAAAAGATGAGCAAAATTTGTGAGGGTATTGTTCTATTTTCAGCAATGTTTGCGCCAGTTTTAATGGAGGTAACAGGCTTTGCATGTCCAGAGAAGGGCACTGGAGATGGTGAAGGGTCTGGAGCACAAGTCTATGAGGAGTGACTGAGGGTGTTGTTGGGGCTCAGCCTGGAGAAAAGAAGGCTTAGGGGGACCTTTCCACAATTCCCTGAAAGGAGTTTGTAGCCAGGTGAGGATCTGTCTCTTCGTCTTGGGAACAAGTGACAGGACAAGAGGAAAAGGTCGTAAGTGTGCCAGGGGAGGCTTAGGTTGGATCATAGGAAACATTTCTCCACCAAAAGTGTTGTCCAGCCCTGGCACAGCTGCCCAGGGCAGTGGTGGAGTCCCCATCCCTGGAAGGATTTAAAAGCCATAGGGATGTGGCACTTGGGGACATGGGTTGGTGGTGGCCTTGGTAATGTTTGAGGGAACAGTTGGAGTAGAAATGAGAACAGGGAACGAAATAAATGGTATTTTTTTTCCCCACTGAATTATTTTCTCTACAGGCTTTCTTTTTTTCTTTTTTTTTTTTTTTTTTTTTTTTTACACCTNTTTTTTTTTTTTTTTTACATGCACACACTTTAGATCTCTACCAGTGGAAATCTGGGAAGCATTTTATAAAACATTCATTAAAAAAAAAAAAACAAAAAAAACACCCCCCCCCCAAAAAAAAACCAACAAAAAAACCCAAACAAACAGACAAAAAAATTATGAGCATCAACTGAGTTTTATTCCTTAAGAACTGAAATGTTTAGAAAAATGATTTTTTGAAAACTTTTCCAGATGAAAATAATATAACTCTGTTAAAGAGATGCAGACAGTATTCTGCCTACTTCTGGAGAGATGTTCCTTGCAATAGTTGCATTAATTATAGAGGTATTTCTCCATTCATGAAAAAAACATCAGTTAATTGGATTGTTCTATAAATTTATTAGTTCAGAAAAATATTCAGAATATATGTGTGTGGATTTTTTATATAGGTATGTATAAATCTAGTTTAAAATTTATTTATGATCTTCATCAATGCTATTCTTTCTAAAGTAAATAAAAAAGTCATCATGAACTTTGATAAGAGAGGAATTGGGCCACTTAAACTTTTTCTGTCAATCTCTTTTACATCATTCTTGAAGGAGGTGATGTCTGAGAACAAGCCTATATGTCTAATGTCCTTCTTCCAATATTATTTTCATATTTTTGGCAATTCGTATCATTCTTAATGAAATGCAGAAAAAAATGCGTTCTGATTTTTCTTGGTTTTTTTTCATTATTAACATTTCCATATGTAAACACAAATACAAATACAAATACAGCATAGGCATGTAAAGCTTTGAGAGTATTTTCAAGTATCCGTTGGCAGGAAGCTACTTTTTAATATTAATGGCAAATTGCTAGATTTAGGATACCCAAAAAAAACCCCCAGTTTTCTGTTTCTCTATGTATTTGTTTTACATGTTGGAAGCATTTGAGGCTTGGAAGATGGGTGGTTATTGTGTGTCCTTCTTCTCACAATTCAAACTGAGGGGTCCTGCTGTGCAGTATTGAGGAAGGCGGTCACTGGCCACCTGACAGGCAATTCCAGAACAGCTGTTTTGGATACTTGGCATCCAAACTAAGGGACAAATCTCCAAAATTCATAGAATCCCAGAATGGTTGGGGTAGAAGGGACCATCTAGTTCTAACTCCTCTGCCATGGGCAGGGGCATCTTCCACTAGATCCATATAACCTGGAAAGGTGCTCCAGTGGGATAGAGGATCACAATGAACTTGGGTTAACTGAGCTGACGGAAAAAGCTGTCAAGGTTATTCTGGATTTTTATTTTCCTGTTGAGACAATATTTAACTTTTTGACTAACGGAAGCAGCACCAGGAACAGAAAAGGAAGGACCAAGTCCTATACACAAGTTTAACATCCCTAAATTACATCTGCAGATATTGGAGAGAAACAGTTGTCACTTGGGCTCCGGTGTGAAATATGTGTCTAAACTTAGTGGGATGAGTAATCTTTTGGAGGTTTCTTATTCAGCATCCTCATGGTTCAACCCCAGCTTGAGATGTGGAAGACGATTGTTCCTCTGCCTGATGCCAACCCAAATTTCCCTTTTTTTCCGAAGACAAAAACTGAGTCTTGTCATTTCAGACATAAATAGGCTAATTTTCCTATTACTGTTCTGTTACTTGTTGCATCAAAGATATCACCTTATTACAAACAGATGGTTTAAATTGCTTTTTTTTTTTCTCATTTAGCTCCTTTTACTGTATTATTTATTTCTATGACAGAAAGGAGACTTTTGAATCATAGAATATCCTGAGCTGGAAGGGACCCACAAGGATCATCTAGTCCAACTTCTGGCCCTGCACAGGACACCCCAATGATCCCACCATGTGTCTGAGAGCGTTGTCCAAACACTCCTTGATCACTGCCAGCCTTTCAGCCTGACCACTTCCCTGGGGAGCCTTTTCAGTGCCTGACCACCCTCTGGGTATCAGTTGTTTCTCATTAGAGAAAATAATATGCTGCATAACACAAAGACAGGCCAGCCAGCTTCACTATTTTCAAAAACTAGTCCCTTGAGAGCATAGTTTTCTCTCCCCAAAGATGTTTAGGAAAGTTGTCTTTAAAGAACTTTCTCTTCCATCCATTGTGGATGTCCCATCATAACCCAAGCTTATACAATTGGAATAAATAGGTTGAATGGTACCACCAATGCAATCATTATTACAGTCAAACAAAGAGAAAAAAAAAAATTCCCAAGCCTGAAATTCTAACTCATCCTTTCATATGGAGTCTGGATTAATGTTCCTGGATTACTTCAAAGAATCTCAATTCTCTCCACTGCTCAGACATCAGTGGGATCATTGCTTATTTCTTTATGAATGAACATAGACCAGGGCTCCGAGCAACCTGGTCTAGTGGAAGGTGTCCCTGCCCATGGCAGGGGGTTGGACCAAGATGATCTGTAAGATCTTTTCCAAACCAAACCATTCTGTACTTGCAGGATTCTGACATGGGAGCCTTAAAAATCAGCTCTTCACCTTTAGATCCAAATAGCTGCATGTTGGTTTTGGCAACAAGAACATAGAAAATGAAAAAGATAAGCAACCCATTCCTATACAGGACTTACTGCTAATGTTAAAAAATGCTAATAGATTAAAGAAAGTCAGAGATTTTTTCATTTTATTGAACCTAAAAAAATACATAATTTTGCTCATTCTCTTCCTCTCCAAAGGGTTCATTATTTGCCATAGACTGAATGTTACCAGTTAGAGGATTTTCAGATATTGTTTGCTTCCTGTTTCTTTTAATTTGGCTGGAGGTGCAATGATCCAAGTGAATTGGAGCATTAAATTCCTAAAAAAGAAAGTACATCCCTTCTTTCCCTCTGATGCACACACACACATACATACACACACACATAGACACACATGCACATGTGCACACAGACACACCGTTTTAAGCCCCAAATATTGTGCTGAAACATTTCTCCCTCACATATAGGCTTGGGAAGAATTTAGTGCTAAATAAATGCTGCCTCAAACCAGGCAAGATAAAACATAAATCATTGCATTAAAAACCTCTAACAAGTCTATCTGCTTTTTGAAATGACTGGGAGATGAAAGAGAGGAGTCTCATTTAAGAAGGCCCAGCGGAACAGTTCTGCATTTATATAGCTGTTATCAAAAGCAATTCATTTGGAGATCAAATAGACTGACAGATAGGACAAGCAGGGGATCACTACTGCCTTCAGGCAGCCAAAAGCAAGGCTGGTTTCCCAGTACCATCACTAATATTGGGTCTAGTCAATGCTCATGTCTATTATGGCTCGCAGTAACAGCCAGCTGAATGTTAATATACACTTCTTACACTCCAATTCGATGCCGATTTGTAGCTGAGGGAATAAATAGTCTACAACCCTTTCTCCGAGGTTTTTTTTTTTTTCCTTTTCCTTTTTCTGGTGGGAGAAGCTCCTTTTGTAATTATTGTGTGTCTGCTGTAGATTTAGTTCTTACAAAGGCAGTACCACTGAAGACTGAAGCAAGACAATGGACTTGCCCCTGTCCCGTTAGGAACGTGTTGTGGTGTGTGCAAGGACAGCACACCTCTCTTCCGTCTGCGCTGGAGACATGCTGCCACTTATTTACAGAAAAATCTCAATTCCGTTTGCTCCTTTCCAAATAAAAAGCACTGCATCAGCCCAAGGCTGGCTGCAATTTCTCCAGTTCAGCACAACATAAGGAAAACTTATTATTTCCTCTCCAAAAACAGTGTCCTTACCACTGGAGTAAGCATAAAGACTTATTTACACTGATGTTAGCCATCTAAAATATGTGTACAGTGCTAAATAAGACAAGGTGAAGGAGTGATGCCCGGTTTTGAGCTCAGGTAGCACAGAAATTACTTGTGTTTACACAGTTTAGCACAAAGTTTTTGCCTAGTGGAAGGTGTCCCTGCCCATGGCAGGGGGTTGGGATTAGATGAGCTTTAAGGTCCCTTCCAACCCAAATCATTCTATGATTCTATGAAATCTCTTTGAAATGAAACTGTCTAATCTGCCCTGTTACAGCTTCTCAGGATCCCAAGAGATGCCTCCATGGCCCTAAAACATGAATATTATTTTCTGTTGGGTTTGTTGTGGTTTGTTTTTTTTTTAATGGGAGGTCTGCCTTATGGCCACAGTGATGTTTTTATTGCATCATGCTAAGAATATACATGTTGCATGCCTTGGGGTGCAGTGGGAAAGGAATTTAGGATGCTGCAGAGTATAAACTGTTAAGGATACTTGTAGCAGATTCCTCCTGACCAAATGGGGCCATAATTATACCCCAATCATCTTAGGACATATCTGTCCTAAGGATTTAGGAACCACATACACTGAATTTCTACTTGCTTACAGAAACCAGTGGTCTGTGAGATGCAATTGCCTTGGAAAATTGAGATCTCAGCTTTCTGATTTGAGTAAAATAACAAGTCAGAAACAGCACAAATGCAAAAAAAATTGGAACATGACACGAGAGTGAATAGAACATGTGTGGATGTGCTTCTCAACTTCTTTGCTGTATGTTACATCTTTTTGTATTGTTTCTGTTACTACTTTCTCTTTATTTGTTTGTTAATTTTGTATTGTCAGATGCAGCCAACACTGTATGGAGAGCACTGGATACTCATTAGAGTGACAACTCAATGGCTGCTGTAGGAGGAAAGCAGCAAACAGGTAAGCTGGATAGTTCTTCCCGGACAAAAGAGACCTGGGAATTGTGCAAGAACAAAGAGAGAAGGAATAAAAACTAAGAGGACAAAGGTGGGGTAGAAAATATGTGAAATGGAGTACAACAGGTAAAAGTAGAGATAACACACCAATTCAGTGCTCAGGGCTTGATAGTAAACAATGAATACAGAAGATCTACAATATATTCCTTAGAGGCACTGAACAGCAATGAAAAATTTGGCTCTTAAGTCTTACGGAATGTTCTGTTTCCAGTGCACAGTCCCCTTTTCTTCAGTGTAAAACTACAGATTGAATAGACCAACTTAGCCTGGAAAGGGAGGCAAAGAGGGCAAAGTGGGAACAAGGTAGACGGGAAATGACCATTCACTCTCTCTTCCAGTTAAAGGACTATGAAATAAAATAAACAGCTCAAGAGATGACTTTCAAAACAGAAAATTCAAAAGGACTGTTTCTTCCAAGAATACTTCGCTAAACTGTTGGGTCCCTTGCTGTCTGATGGCAAGATGACGCTTAAAACTTCCGTGGGGTAAAAAAACAGTGGGACAAATAAATGGCAAGAAATCATTAGGGAATGTTAAATAGAAATGAGCTTTCTCTGAGCTGCAAGTTGTAGGAGTGTGGGGGAATACACCAGAGGAATATCAGTCTTTGCTGTCCTGCTTCTTCTGCTCTTCCCTTGGCACTCTGGACACTTTCGGTTACTAGGCTAAATGGATCTTTGATGTGGACCAGCCAAATTATTCTGTTCCCATCACAAGATGTCTCTTTCCTTTTTTTTGCTGTGTCTTACTCTTTGTTCCACAGCCCAATGGCCCTGCAGACAGTTTTCCTGCAGAGTTCTTGATCTGCTGACCTGAGAACCTATTCATGGGTTAGAAAAAATTCAAACCAATTATCAACAAAACAAAGTGATGGTGCCTCCAGTGCAGCCAGATCCATCCTAAAGAAATCCAGTCCAACACTTGGATGCCAAACAAGATTGGATGAAATGCTAATTATGGCAAGACTTTACAAAAAAGGCTATCTGCCCCCACGAGAGTCCAAGCCTCCAAGCTAGTCTCTCGTGGAACAAAAGTAAGTTGTCAGATTTGAATAATTTCCCTGCATGTGGATAAATCCTCACATTTCTGCACCACCACCACACCACCCACCCCCTGCCCTCGCCTTCCCCCTCCTCCCTACTCCCCCCTCTCTTCAGTTTTGCAAACAAGGAAAGAAACACTAGGAGCTATTTCACTGGATAACCATGCAAATGAAACAGGAGATTTAAATGTCTTAGCAAGGAGATCAGAGACACAGTTGGAAACAGCTGTAAGGGGCATTGGGATGATTATAAGGCAAGAAGAGGGGTGCATTATTTGGCTTGGTGACTTCATTAGTGATATTTGGCATCAGATGCTCAGCTGGTGTGAATCCTAAGAGCTCCTCTGTGCCTGCTTAACCCTTCTGAGGATTCACTTATTTGTCCTGAATATGGATTTCTATATTATTCTACTTTTTTTTTTTCTCCACTGTTTTGGTCCCCAGGCAGCATTTTGAAAATAGGAATTTAAGGCATGAGAAGATATTCTGTGAGATGGAACAAAACTTAGGGTTTACCTGTTGCCTTGAAGATTTTGAGAACTCATTGGAGACAAAATCTTGGGGTTTGATTCAACTTACCCACCGGTAAATGAAATTTGGGGATACAGCATCCTTACACAGGCTAAACCCCTAAATTCCTAGTGGCTTGTTACTCAAAATTATTGCTGAAAATGTATGAATTGTGGTTTTTTGCTCGCACAGTAGTATCAAATACCTATGCTATATTAAATAGGAATTGTCACTCATAAATTTCTAACTTCTTTTAAATAATTTCTGAAATAAAATAAAAATTAAATAGGAGAATTTTCTTTATTTTTAGTTATTTTTCTAACAAATATGGGAGTGTTGTCCTGCTCTAGAACCTGTATATTTACTGTTTTTAGAGTGTAAGAATCTTTAGCATAAAGTAGAAATATGGTTCCTCCTGAAAGAACATTCAGTGTTCTGGGGTTTTATTCCCATCTGAGGAAGATGGGGAGAAATAAGCAACCATTTGAGACATCCTGCCTGACAATATGACCAAAAATTCAACCATTTCTGTCCCTGGAAGTGTTCAGAGAAACGTGTAGATGTGTTGCTTATGGACATGGTTTAGTGGTGGGCTTGGCAGTGCTGGATTAGCAGGTGGACTTTCCCAACCCTGATGACTCTGTGATCCACAGAGGGAATGGGTAAGGAAGACAAACAAATCACTTTTTTTCATGCACCTGGTAGGCACCCAAACTTCAGACCAAGGAATGGAACAACCGCACCTGCATTCAGCAGACAAGAGGAGAGTAGGAATACTTCTATTAATAATAACAAACTTCTGATTTTCTCATAAAAGGAAACCCCACCTTTCTCTATCAGGCTAAGACTGCATGTCCCCAACAGTGCATCATCCATGGCTTCTACCGCCCACGCATTTGGGTGGAAAGTTATCTAACATAGGGAAGAATTTTTGTCTGTAAAGTGCTGGAAAACAGACAACTTTGGTCAATGTCCTTAAAAAAGTATCAGTACTCAAAGGATCATTGAAAGCTTGGAACATCTAATTTTGCAAAGAAAACTTTAAAGCAAAGAAGTTTAGGAAGACACAGTCCCTGTGAAACCATTAAATTTAGTTCACCACCAAACCATGTCCCCAGCTGTCACCCCTGCACATTTTTTGGACACTCAGAAATGGTGACACCACCACTTCCCTGGGCATCCTGTTCCAACGCCTGCCCACCCTTTCAGTGAAGAAATTGCCTCAAATATCCAATCTAAACTTCCCTGGGTGCAACTTGAGGCCATTTCCTCTCAGCATTGCTTGTTCCTTGAGAAGAGACTGACCCTCACCTGGCTACAATCTCCTTTCACAACCCCAGTTCCTCAGCTTCTCCTCATTAGACTTGCTCCCTAGACCCTTCACCAGCTGTATAAACAGATATATAACACTGAAAACCTTTCTCCTACAGGGAGATTTAATAATTTGGATGCTAAGCAGAAAGTCCTGGCATTCTGCTTAATGCTCTGACCCCATAACTGCTGGAGTTTTCTGCCCTTCTGTGTGTCCATGAGCAAAGTGATGCACTTTATATCTGGTTTGGGAAGCACATTAGGAAAGCAGGATTGCTTTCAGAGTGCTGAGAGACTGCACAGGTCAGCATTAAAGGTCTGCTTGACCAGCAGAGCTTGGTACAAGTAGCCAAGGTGTGAATGGGACACGTTCCTTGAACTTTCAAAGGCTTTGGATCGTGGAGGTGCAAGCTCGGGAAGCACCACTGCAGCTGAAAATACAATTATACACCAAGTGGTACAACCCCCAGAGCAGCAGGTATAAGCAGAGGGTTTATAAAACATGCAGTCCTCAAGATGATGGTGCTGTTAGAAGGTCCTTCACGAATTAGGTCCAGGGACTCTTGTCAGTCCAAACTGAATCCACTTTCACTGCTGCAAAGAGCAGAGGAGTCTTTCACCCGGCATCAGAGAGGCACAATTTTATCTCTGTGAATACCTTATCAGTCACCTCATGAGCAGCTCCAGCAAGTCCTTGTCGTGTCCCACAGTTCATTGTGTGTAAAGAAAAGGTCCACGCTCTAAGCCCTCAGTGCTGTTGTGTCACAAAACACTGCTCACAGGATAACTGCAGGCTGGAGCCATGAATCCATTTTCCCTTATTTACATGAATTCTCCACAGAGTCCTTCAGGAGGTATCAAACCCAGCGCTTCCCAAAGGAAATTATGTGTACAAAATTCATGAGAAATCCCTCTTTCTCTAGAGTATTAGTAGACAACTCTCTATTACACAACCCAGGAATATTGTGAACCAACACATAAACCTGGGGATGAAGGATATTTGCCTCACCAAAGCAAACATCCTGAGAGGTGTGAGGAGAATATGTGCAGTGGTTTTAAGGGATAGACTTGGGTGTTTTGTTTTTTTTTTTATTTCTGAGAGATCCATGGTGATTAAGATCAGAGCAGTACTGGCTGAGCCTCAGCAGCAACCACAGGAATGTGATTCTAATCTGTAATCATCCTTGTAATATGCCTATTTTATTAGGAAATGTTAATAAGCCTTATATATGTCATATCTTGGTAGAGCAGAGGAGGAATTTGGTGGCTTAGTGCAAGTGATTCTTTCCAATTTCTATGCATTTGAACAGATTAGGGCCAGAGTTCACCTGAAAAGCAAGTTTATGCCTGAGCTCCAGGTTTCCAATCTGCCATTAAAATGATTAGTGCAGAATACACCGTCCTTATAAATTTTGCAAAGGTGAAAAGTTATTTGAAGCCGAATTTTTGGAGTTAATAAACTGTACTGCGTAGGTTTGGGAAGGAACTAAACTGATGGACGGCCTTTCAGTATACAAAGGGGACCTGTAAGAAAGATGGGGACAAACTTTTTAGCAGGCCCTGTTGAGATTAGGCAAAGGGTGGTGGTTTAAAACTGAGAGTCAATCTAGATTTGGTATAAGGGAGCAAGTGTTTTTTACAATAAGCCTCATGAAACACTGGCACAGGTTGCCCAGACAGGATTCTGTGGCTTTGAAAGAGTATTTGTATAAGCATATGCAGTAAATTAACCACATTTATCTCTTAGATCCTGATGATGCAGTCAGAGCTTTCAAAGATTGCTTACCAAACCTTTGCAACAGGACACAATCAGACATGAAAGACTTAATGGGAATTTTTTTAATATTTGAAGGCTGAAACAGCTCTGGATGAATAAAGAGGACGGGAAAGTGGTGTCAGAAGTGTTCCTTGCTGCCCTGCTTCCTTTCTTGGGCTCTCTCCTTGTCTTTCCCTTGCTGATGTAGGACATGGCATTGCCACCCTCAGCACACCTCTCTCAGGATGAGGTTGCACACATTCCCTCTCCCCTCTTTCCTCTTTGTCCCGCACATACATGTTTTAAGAAGTATCTTCCCTCTGTCCAGAAACCCTTCCTGCTCTCCTGGGTTTTCTGGGGCTGTGGAAAAATTGAGACGGATGTGAAAAGGAGGTGAGGTGGGCCAGCTTCTGAAAGACAGGAGCTTACCAGACCAGTCCAGAGGCCAGAGGAAATCCTCAGGGATCATGTTGTTCTCTCCTGCCGACTGTCAAGGGGGATGGTGTGTGCCAGGATGACTGCAGAGACCCTTGGCACATGTGCCCAAAGGGGAAGGAAGCATGTGATGAAAACAATTTAGTTTTCTAGTCAAAACTGTGGTAAAGATCTAAAATCCTCCACTGCTTTATGAAACTGTTTGCCGATGTCCTCAGTCCTTACACCCCGGTAGTTCCACTCTGGATTTGCCTGGTTTACAGGGCTTTGTCTGTGCAATAGGAAAGCTATTTTCAAAATTCCCTTTCACCTATTTCTAGGCTGTGACCGTGTCATAAGATCAGTATTTTCAAAGGTGTTTTATTCCACTGTGAGACTAAGATAAGAGTAAGAGGTGCAAGGTAAGGCACCTTTTGCAGGTACCTGTTGTTAGCTACAGAGAAACCTAAATTTACACTGAGCTTTTAATTTTCACCTGGTTTAAAATCTCTCCTTTTTCTGCCATGCAAAGTGTTTTACCCATCTGTGTTTTCTTTGTGAACTCTCTACAAAGCTTCAAACTACTTCTTGTGCTGCAGAAATCAAAACCAGAAACACTATCAATCCTAAAATAAAAGCAACCTTTTCTTATTTAAAAATCTTGTGTCTATGCAGCAAAATAACATTAGCTCTTTTGTGAGATCTTTATCCCAAGAAAAATCATCTTTAGTGATTATCTATCATGATGACAAGCTGTTTTCAGTCACCAGCTGTCAGAACAGAAACTCTGCCTAGTAAACACAGCCACATCCTTAAGTACAGTTTTTCTGTCATAATAAAATATACCTCATTTTATAGAATCACAGGATTTTTTGGGGTTGGATAAGATCTCAAAGATAACCCAGTTCCAACTCCCTGCCATGGGCAGGGACACCTTCCCCTTCTCCAGGTTGCTCAGAGCCTCATCCAACCTGGACTTGAACAATTCCAGGGATGGGGCAGCCACACATGGTTGATCCACTGGTCACACAACATAAGGAATCTGTCCCCTTGCATTGTTTATTATCCCCTGAGAGGTGGGGAATCAATCACCAATTGGCTGAATAACAGCTTTTAGTTACTGTTTGTATTTATAGATGACCTGATTCCCCTGTGACCAGGCCACAAAAGGACCTGCTCAGCAGTGACTTCTGTAAATGCATTTTGAGGCTCTCAGACTATTTTTAATCCACTTAAGGTGCACCGTGTTAATTTTGTGCATTTTTTTTCACCTAGTTTTGCAATCAAAAGGCTATGGTGTACCAAGTCAAAAGCCCCACAGATGCCTATTGCTTGAATACTGTTGCCTTTATCGACTGAACTTGTAATCTCATCAGAAAAAGAGCTATCAATTTACTTTGACAGGGCCTATTTTCCATAAGCCTGTGTTGACTGGCATTCCCTATATGTCCCTTCTTTATTTCTGAGGATGGGGGACTCCAGGGTATGAGGGAAGAGGGTTTGCCACAGCACATACAAGCTGCAGCTTCAAATTCAAGCACCAATTGTCAGCCTGTCTCCTGGAGACTCCGGCAGCCTGAAATGGCCCTGCAGTTATTTTATGCTTTGCTCTCTCCAAATCAAGACTGTCCTGTCTAGAAATCCAAGGAGGCCTTTCTCAGTCTCTATATAAATAATTCTTTCATACAGCCAACGTTATTAGTCATAGTGTGCAATGGGTTCTGTATTAGAATAGTAAAGAAGCCCACTGGCAGTGTGAAATGACTGATCTCCGCTGTGGATGGATCTGGAGCTGAGTCCCAACAGCTCCTACCTGGAGGCACAGGAGAATTTAAGTTGGTGAAGCGGAGGAGGGATTGGTGATATTAGGGAAGCTGACAATTTGTGTGACATGACAGCTCTTCTGCATGGACTGCACTTTTCCTATCTTTTTTTTTCCTTTAACCCTCAGCACCTTGCAAGTGAAACCAGCTTAGGTGCACTTATTATTTATTTCTATTTCCACTTTTATTTCTATTTTTACCTTTATTTGTATTTCTAATTCTATTTCTATCTCTACATCTACTTCTCTTGCTATCACTATTAGCATTTCAATTTTCATTTCTATTTTTATATCTAGTTTTACTTTCATTTCTAATTCTATTTCCAGTTCTATTTCTGTCTCTATTACTATCATTTATTACTATTTTTATCTCTACTGTCTCTATCATCTCTATTTCCATCACTATCACCATTGTTATTCCTTTTTCCTTTTCCTTTTCCTTTTCCTTTTCCTTTTCCTTTTCCTTTTCCTTTTCCTTTTCCTTTTCCTTTTCCTTTTCCTTTTCCTTTTCCTCTTCCTCTTTTTTCTTTTTCTTTTTCTTTTTCTTTTTCTTTTTCTTTTTCTTTTTCTTTTTCTTTTTCTTTTTCTTTTTCTTTTTCTTTTTCTTTTTCTTTTTCTTTTTCTTTCGCTTTCGCTTTCGCTTTCGCTTTTGCTTTCGCTTTCGCTTTCTCTCTTTTTTCTTTTTGTTTTTCTTTTTCCTTTTGGTTTGCTTTTTATTTTTCTTTTTATCTTTCTTTTTCTACATTTATTTCTATTTCTAATTCTATTTCTATCCCTGTATCTCTATTACTATCACTATTACTATCTCTCTCTCTATTACTACCACTGCTAATATTACCACTACCACCCTTTTGTTTCAAGTATGGTTTCAATGGTAACTGGGCTGGCAGGACGGAACTGCACTTTTTGAAAATAATTAATTAGGAACAGCCTCAGTGCAGAGGACTCTGAAGCCTGAGTGGGCAAAGTGGGCTGAATTACAGGCAGAGCTGTATTAACATTCTCATTTTGCCTGTGAGGAGCTGAGGGATAGAGACATTAAATGAGTGGCCTGAGGTCAGAGAGGGGAATTGGTGGCAGGATCCAGACTTGGACTGAGCACAGCTCGTATCCAACTTAATTTGGAAGCTACAAAGTCTCATTCTGCATTACTTTTTTTGTTGTTGGCTTAGGTAACCAAAACGCTGTAGTAAATTTATCTCAGGACAGCCAGCCAAGGGAAATGGGTGCTTTTTCTGATTTCTTTTCGCCTTGCTCTCAGTACAAGCCTTAGTTAATTAACTCTTCCCTGTTTCACATCATCTGTCCCTGATTCATGGACAGCAGCACAGCTTTCTCTCCTAAATCTGTTAGGGAATGCAGGAGTCTACTATTCCCCTTGGAAGGGAAAACTTGAATTAAAAACAGAATACCAGAGATGTTGAAAATCATAAAAATCATTTAAAAATCATTAAAAAATAATATATTACACAATAATTTTTAAATCATTCAAATTTATTTAGAATTACTACATTTTTTTCCCCAGAGTTTTGGGGACTGTTTATGCTCTGAGCCTCCTTGAAATGAAGGGCTGTAGTCAATTCTTGAAGGACCTGAAAGACGGGAACCTTGTCTGAATTTGTTGTTAACTCCCAAGCCCTGAGCTCCTGTAAACTCTTAGGGCTGCTTTAGGTAGGGAAACCAGGACCTTCAGCTCCAAGGGTAAAGTGGTACTGGATGAGTTACTGCTATGAGGGGCAACTAAAGAGCAGAGAACAATTTTCAGAGGGGGAAAATGTCAGAGAACTTCTACTTTTTTTAGTACTTCTGCATTCCACTGTACATTTCCATCAGAAATTAGCTCCTGATGAGTTGGGATGAGTGCATGGCCACACTGGAAGTAGGAAGTGCATACCCAGGTTAAGATGAGATGCCTGCTTGAAAAGGCTACAGGCCAACCATCTCATTTAAGTTATTCAGGTGACATCTGCAGAGAGACAGGCCCTTCCACAGGGGGATTCAGCCTGTCCTGCAATCACTGTGTATGAAAAAGGAAGTGCAGCACCCTCCTGAGTCCATAGCTGCTGATGATTATCCACATACCAGGGCAAATCAGGTCAGCCTGGATACATAACTTTTGATAATTAGGGACAATGAGTATAGATGAAAGATTTGGTTTTGGTTTTCTTCCTTCACGGGGTGTCTCAGACAGCAGTGGTTCAGTGCTTCCAGCATCACACATTAAAATGGAGGTTAATCAGTGACCTCATTAAAAGTATTCAGAGAATCATAAAACTATGGAATGGTTTGGGTTGCAAGGGACCTTGAGGCTCATCTGGTTCCAACACCCTTGCCATGGGCGTGGAGATGTTCACTGTCCCAGGTTGCTCCAAGTCCCATCCAGCCTGGCCTTGAACACTTCCAGGGATGGGGAGTCCACAACCTCTCTGGGCATATTCTCCAGTACCACCTCCTGGGAAAGGCAAATTTGTCTTGTCTTATGTCATAAATGTATTGTCTCCATCCCAATTTCAACCCCTACACAGCCTGGATAAACAGCTGTAAAGGTCTTCCCACTGCTACTAAAAGAAAATAGTTATTTCATTTGCCTGTGAATATAAAGAGCCAAATCAACCATGATTTTGCTCAGCAAAAACTTCCTTTTCTAACAATTTTTCCTCTCACAGTCGACCAAAACTCTCATTCTTAAAGAAATACAGGTATTAAGACCCACAGCAAAGAACTTCTGGTGTCATTCACTTGGGAATAGTGTTTCAGACATCAGTGCATCATATAATTTATCATGCAATTGTACATTAAACAAGTGGAAACTGAATCATCTCTGGACTAGTCAGCTACTAAGCCCAGTGGTGGACACGAAGATAAAAAATCCCGATGGGCAAGTCTTAAAAGGGAGTCACAATTTCTGGTTCAGCTAATCTTCATTTCTGTGTCTGAAAACAGAAGAAAGCACGAGGCATAACAGAACAAAATGTATCATCCTTCTCCTTGCAATGCACAGCTTTTCTCCGGGATTAAAATAGGGTTTGCATTTTAAATTTTCATTTACTAAACAGAAAAATATTTTACTAGGAGGGAATGGTATTAAGGAGAAATGATTCTGTGTGTGCCCTCAGGCCTGGTGAAGACAGGATTTGATTTGCTATGTTAGGCTGGAATCTGGATTGATACACAGAGATGAGAAGGTGTTTAATAAAATTTACATTTCATTTTCTCACTTGACACCAGTCTCCTGTCACTCACCAAATGAAGGGAATACGACAAATAACTTTTGTCAGCACCTAGACAGAGAGAGACAGTCGAGGGGGGGAGGGAGAGCAAGGGTGGGATATTTTTAGCATCATTCCCTTTGACGGCTGTGAGACTTGGCGTGTCTTGGGCACCGGCTTCGTCTTTAATGTGCTTTGGAACAGAGAGATGTATCAGGATGGGGAGCACAAATTAATGCGACCTCTGGGAAAAGAAGATGACCCTCACCTACAGCAGCATCAAATTTGGGTGATGCTCTGTGCTCAGACTGTGTGTCGCTCCTACCTCTGACACACAGGACTGACCTGGCTTGAGTCTCCCTCTCCCACAGTGCTGCTCCAGAAACCCTTTTCCTCTCCATTGTTTTGGCTGTGTCACTTCTTTCTGTTCTTCTCTCCCAAGTGATCCCAAATTAAAGTGGATTGTCTTAGTATTAAATGTTTTTATCCCTGATTTTTTCCACCTGAATTTAGGTTTCTAATCGAGGACCAAAGATCAGGGCCATAGTCAGCGTCTACTTGCTACAGGTTTAACTGCACAAATCCAGAGGAAGGGAGGTTTTTTGAATGAGGACTGACTGCCTATATTCTCCTTCTCTTCTTTTCCTTTATTACCCTTTATGTGTTCAGCTGAATTTTATAGGTCAGATCCCTGAGTTCCACAGGACCCCCTCAAAACTTGGAAAGTAATAAAGAATGTGTGGGACACCTGAAAAAGCAAGGTGAATAAATATTACTCCCTATTTGTCATGCAAGAAAAATCTGGAAAATATGAGGCAGAACAGTTAAAATAAAAGCATAAATACCTTCTTTTTTTTTCACACAGGATATAAATAATTCAGTTTAACATGATGCTAATGCTGCACTTCCATAAAATGTTCAGGGACAATATGTCCATCCAATGGTCATTAAGAGCAACCACCAATTTCAGAAATATATTCTGGCTTAAAATAAAATCCCAGGAAGGCTAATTTCGCATTTGCCTTTTTCTTATATTCCTCGCCAAATATCCAACATTGGCACCCCTCAAGTCTAACACAATATAGAAACTATTCAGGGCCTGAGCTTGTTTATGTGCAATATTCTGCCATAATCTCTGTTCTAAACTTCTTTTTTTCCCCCCTTCATTGGTTCTTCCCTCCTGTTTTTCTCCTCTTTTTGAAGGAAAAGAGGAAAGAAAAAAAAAAAAAGAAAACAAAAGGAGAGCACAAACACCTCCCCAAACAACCCTCCTTCAAAAGACAGTTCAACTTCCAGTTGAAAAATAAAGCGTCCTCTATATCCTTCTATTTTCCTTTTTGGAAAAGTCAGTAATGGAAGGGTGACTCCTGTTTCCTTTTTGTTCTTTGAAAACTGGAAGTTTTGAAGTGCTTTGGTGGGAGAGGAGAAGATTGTTGGCAGCTTCTTGGCGGCTCCAAACCTGCACACACGCACAGAGGTTTAAGCCAGTAAAGAGCAACTCTGTCACCTCCTGAAGGTGCTGCTTTGGTTGACCTCAAACTTCTTGGAGCTTCACTGTCCCTCACTGGAGCCCTTCATGCCACCTAAGATGTGAAATCTTGGACCTCAGGTGGCACCTGTCTCCTGCCCCCACTCCCTGTAAACAAACTCCTTTTTTATACCACGGAAATGCCTCTTGTTCGTGTGTTCTGGAGTCCTGGAATGATCCTGTGGTGTATCTGCCTTTTGCCCTCGCAATCATCTTTATAATGCTGATCAGGAAAATTATCTCCCAACATTTCTCACATTTCAGTGGGTAGAAAGCTGGAACGATTTCAAGTCCTGGCAAATGCATAATGATTATAAAAAAATTAAATCTAGAAAAAATTGTGAATCTGTATAATCAGTAAGTGTCCATAAGCACCCTTAGAGTACTATGCAGTTTTCCTGATCCAGTGGAGGTTTCCTGTCACAGTTCCAAGTCCACTGAAAATTTTTTTGAGTGTAAGTCTCCCCCTAATAAGGCCATTCATTGCACAATCAGAAAAAAACCTTCTGACTGGACACTTGTTTCCTTTATTTGCCACCTATACCTCTCATCCTATACAAATAAATGCCATAATAGGTACCATAATAAATAGGGATTGGAAGTTATACCATATAGAGATGATGAAAGGGTTTATAATCTCATTGCTGTTATTTGCTTTTTTCTTTTTTTTTTTTTTTTTATTTTGTATTAGGCACACAATTCCGTCAACCCAGACTGTAATTAATTTTACTACATCACCAGTTATCTCTGCTCCCTAACCAGGCTTGTCATTTTAATTTTTCACAGGCTTTCTTTTTTTCTATCCATGTGCCTGTTCCTGTATCTTAGTGAAGTCTCATCAGCTCTGGCCCAAAGCCTTAGGCAAATTTGCCTGTAATGCACTCCTCTACTTCAGACATAAGAGTCAAAAATACCACTTCCACAAAATGGGAAGGGAAAAAAAAGGGAAGGATAATAATTTTGACTGTGCATTGTCTAACAATTCAGACAGGCCTGGAGAGCTTGTTTAAAAATAAGGTATCCTTTCAGCTACACTATTTATATCAATTGAGGAACTCAGTGCTATTGCAGATGGGACTACAGAAAAAGGTAAGCAGGTGGAAACCCCAAATCCCACACACTTAATAAATTTTTGCCATTGGCTCCAGTTGTCAGATTTCACTGACATTTAACATGACCGTCCAGAAAGATTTTGGGTCTCAGTGGATGGATCTGCACAGGCAGATCCAGAGACTTCTCTATTCATTTTTCCTGCTCCTTGAAGGCTTCCTCAGTGTCCAGAGTGGGGAAGCTGAACTTTGCTAAGCCTGAGTGGGTTTGCTGGAAGTGTCCCTCACAGAGCTGGTCTGGACACGGGCTGTGCTGGAGAATGAGTCTGCCATAACACGTCCATGGGCTTCTTCCAAAATCTGAGCTGAAATCTGGCTGCTGTCTCTTTATGTCTTCACAGAAGCTGGGTTTTGACAGCATAAAAACATGAACTCTTCAGCTGCATGCCTGAAGCTGAGCCAGGTGGCTTCGATAATCTCAAGATTTTCAAATCACCCAACCCTCACGTGTAACCCACGTCACACTGCAGGTTCTTCCTCCTTTTATTCCATCCCTACCCTGTCCTGCTCTCACCCAGGCTTTTGAAATGTATAATATCACAAATTTACCCATAAAACATCTCTGTAAAGGTGGGCAAATGCTGTTGTTGTAATTATAGTATAAGGATTAAGGAGAACTCAATGATGCAAAGACTAAGGGTCTTAAGCAGGATCACAAAAAGTGTTGATCACGAGACATTAAGGACATGCAGATGCCCCACAGGACAAGATGGAATTCAAATTATTGTAACATGAGGCTTTTAGTTTGGGACGTGAGATGTGTGTTCTCTTTCTTTGCCTTGCCCAGGACATCCTGGAGCAGCTTGGGTACGTCTGGTCATAGAACCACTAATTGGTTTGGGTTGGAAGGGACCTTAAAGCCTATCTTGTTCCACCCACTTGCCAGGGGCAGGGACACCTTCCACCAGACCAGGTTACCCCAAGACCTGTCCAGCCTGGACACGAACACTTCCCGGGATGGAGAATCCACAACTTCTCATCTGATCATACATCTGATCATACATCTGACCATTCCCTGTAAGAGTGAGAGGCTGTTTTTTCCTTGGTCTGTCTTAGATGGAAAATAATCAAAACAAATCTGGAAATCCATCAGCCACAAAGCAGAAGGATCCCATTTCATCCGAGGGTAGTTGCAGTCAGTTTAAACACACTTGTTTTCGGAAAAGATGCCATCTCATGTTTAACCATGTTCTTCAACTACATCATGGGTCCAAGGGTTGAACTTGGTGATCTCTGAGGTCCTTTCCAACCCGTGTGATTCTGTGATTCTGTGGGATCTTCTTTCTCTCTGATCACTACAGTGGTTTGGGTTTTTTTATGATGCACAACATCCCCTACATTTCTTACTTATTGGGGAATCACTTCGTGTTTGCACTCATTTGTCACCAAGTTTTGTTCTACTTTCTCCCCACTTCTTTCCCATGCTCCATCACTCAGTCAACACGCAGCACTTTGGGAACTGGAGATCAATATTGCTGCAGTTAAAGACTTTTTTAGAGGTCTAGTGCAAGCCATTACTTATTCTGTAAACAAACTATGGATAAATGCAAGGATTATGAACTAAAGGATTAATTAAAGACCTCAACTGTTTCCAATATATCTGATTCCCCCCCCACCAGAGAAGGTTGTGTGATGTTTGCATATGATTTGCATTCAATATTATTTGCATACATGCTGACATATGTAATTATATGTTATTTGCTTTCCGACTGCTTGAATGCGATGGAAGCACTTACTGGGAGTAGAAACACTGAAGGGGAGGGAAGTTCAGGGAGTGCAGGAATTGTATTTCTGAGAGAGAAAAGGTTTATATCTTTTTACTTGGACCCTGAATCATGATCCTTAGGGGTCTAACTTGCTGATCCACATAAATTAATATTTTGACCTCACAAAAAAATAACGTAACAAATTGCTTTTCTGTATCACGTAAGAGGTCAGGAAGGCTGATCCATTGCACTTAATGATATAAGGCACCCATCCCTAACTGTTTTAAGCCAGAAAATCTCCTGTGCAGTCATCCATAAGCCCAGCTCATTATGGAATCAGTTTGATTTCACCACAAAATTATGATTATAACCACAATATAATGCAGGAGCCAATGCTAGAGAATCTATTTCTTTGCCTAGAAAACTCCAATTTGCTGATCAGAATCTGCACCTTAGCTCCTGCAGCTTGAAATTAACTGCTTTGTGGTTTGGGGTTTTTTTGTTGTTGTTGTTGGGTTTGGGTTTTTTTAAAATGAAGGTTTCTCAGCTTTTCTTCCACTGCTGCTCTGGCCAGAAACCTCATCTTCCTGCTTAAGTAATTTTTTCTGCAGAGGAATATAAATTTTATCTGGTGCCACCAGGACACCTTGCAACCAAGAATTTTATGGTACAGAGAGGGCATAATAAAGTTCCTCATCTTCCAGCTCAGTAAAGCAAAGCACAGAGGAATTCTCTGAGCAACTGAAGAATGTCAGCCTTATTATTATTATCCGTAAAGAGTTGTGTTCATAACAAGCCAGTGATTTAAAGATGTCAGAAAACAACACCATGGTGGAGATTTACACAGTAAAATACTTTAATCTAAAAAAAAAGAAAACAAACAAACACACAGGTGTAAATAAGGAGGTATGGAGGCACTTACTGAAACCACAATGAAATGCAGGTTGAATAAATGTGTTTTTTCCCCTCAGAAGAAGGAAAATCTCTATGCACATAGCGAGGTTCTTTGAATGAAACTAAAAGCACGGTTGGAAGAAAGGGGAAAATTTCCATATATTTGTATATATGCATAAGTACCAATCAGCATTGCTCTAGACACTGAGACTATAACCATGCTAGTGCATTAAAGTGTCAGAAATCCTGTTGAGTTGTTGGGCTAATCCCTGACGGCTTTTGAATGGGATCTCAAAGCTGATCTAGCACTCCCCCAAACAATGCTTGAAGAGAGCTTTAGAGGTGTCAGAGGGCTGTTCTGAACAAGCAGTTTGGATGTACCCACCCTGTTTTGATAGCTAAGGAAGGAAAAGATCAAAGACATGGCCAGAGTGTCCCAGTTGGCTGCAGATCCAGGTAAGAGGTTCATTTGTACATGTGACCATCTAGTTCCCCACCCTAACACGTGTATGGTTTTCTCTGAACGGAAAGACAAAAGACTCAGCTCCCCATTGACTTCAAGCCAGGGAAATCTTGCTTGGCTAGTGGTCCACCCCCTCACATCACTTATTTACCCCTCTGCTGCCACCATGGCAACATGCTCTCCCACATCATTCTGGTGTCTGGGCATCCTTTCGGACTCCTCTCTTTCCTGGTTGTAACCAGCTGAAGGTTTGGGGACTTCCCTCTGGCTGGAGTACCCTGGGGCAGTTGGCTGCTGATGTTCCACAGGGTCACCAGGAATTGTTCCTCCATGTGGCTGTTGGTGACTGTCCCTTTTCCTTGCTGAAGGAAAGGGGAGTCTGTCCCCCATCTTACGCTGGACATTGCTCAACTTTCTCGCTGACTTGGCTTCACAGGGTGGCAGGTTCAGCTCCTCCAGTTGTCCTGTGGCACATCCCACTGCTCCAGTTCCTGCCACACCTGGGAAAGAAAGATTTGTTTGCTCTTTACAATAATTATAAGATGCCACCTCCATGTACCTTATCCTTTTATGACTTTACTGTGTGTTAAAGATAATAATTTTCTTAAAATTTTTTACCCATTTCACATGGGCAGACAGTGACAGGACAAGGGGAAAGAATTTTAAACCAAAAGAGGACACATTTAGATTAGAGGTTAGGAAGAAATTCTTCCCTGTGAGGGTGGTGAGGCCCTGGAACAGTTTGCCCAAGAGAAGTTGTGGCTGCCCCATCCCTGGAAATGCTCAAGGCCAGGCTGGATGGGGCTTGGTCCCTACTGACCTAGTGTAAGGTGTTGGAACAATATGATTTCCAAAGTCCCTTCTAACTCAAATCATTCTATGATTGCATGATCCCATGAATAATTCAAAAGCAGTTATTGTTAGAGAAATACTTTCGCTGGCCACACATTTTAGTTTTACAGAAATAAGTTGTTAAAACCAAACGACCATCAGCTATTTCCACAAATAAATAAAAAGCAACAAAACCAGCTGGTTTGTTCTAATTGATACACTAACAGCTCCTACAGCATCTTCAATGGTTAACAAATTTTCAGTAAATATTTCATAATTAAGTATATAGAGTGAAGCTGGTGGGTAAGCTATGTAGTGATAAGACTGATAATATTTTAATGTCACACACCTATAAAATACATCATCCCTTTCTGAATCAGGCTGTAATAAAAGATACAATTTTATATTTCCAACATTTGAGTCCTAGTCAAGGCAGAACCTGCAACCTGCAATGCTGTTTAAAAAATGATGATGAAAAAATGCAGAAAATGGAAAACACACACTATTAATTTTTCATATGAAAACACAAAATGTTTACATCCCTATAAACCAAAGGGTTATCAATGACAGAGGCAGAATCACTTCTAGTGTCACAGCAGAGACAGCTTCTGAGTTGACAGGGTGTGCTATCATTTCAGTGCAAGATTGGCAGCCTCATTTTTACTATCATTTGAATGCTAAAAAACATTTGTAATATTCCTGCAATCCTCTCCCTTCCCCCCCCTCCCCGGAATGAGAAATGAAAACATCCCAGACCCAGATCTTTTATACTCATTCCAAATCCAGAATCAGTCCTAGTCCACACATCTCATGTAAGTGGACAACATCAGCTTTTATAGTCCATATATCTGCACATTTTATAGGTCCATAGCACAAATAATACCAGACAATGCGTTGTTACCACCCCTGATTTTTCAGGGTTGTCCTCTCATTTTGGCCCTCAGCGGACTGTGACATTCAGCCCACAGTTGCTCCAACCTTCTGCTCAGATTCATCCTCTTCTCCCTTTTCTGTAATTCATTAATTGGATCTATATTTGCTGAATCGCAGAACATCTCAGATTGGAAGGGACACGTAAGGATGATCAAGTCCAACCCTTGCTCCTCACAAGAACACCTAAAACCAAATCATTTGACAAAAAAGGTCATCCAGGCACTCCTTGAACAACTGGAACTCTGACAGTGACGATGACTTCACGTTTGCACTCATTTTTCCTGTTAAAGGGTGCTGCTGGTTTTTTCAACTTGTGCACTCATAACTTTCATAATTACACCTCTTGAAAATCCACTGGAAAGTTGTTGGTAAAATTTCTGTAGTCAGATATGTTTCTGTGTTTAACAATTTTCCTTCTTAAACTTGCTTAAATATTGGGGAGTTGGCTGTTTTAAGGTGCAAATTATATGCATCACCAGGTTCAATTTTCTTCTTTATACACATAAAGAACATAATCGGGTCACGATCCCCTATACCAAATCTTCGTGCCAGTTCTTGAGATTTTTAAAGGTGTTTTTTTAAAGGTTCTCTCCATTTTTAAAGGTGACATTTTCAATGTTGAAAATAGGCCTTTTCAAACAAGTTTGAAATAATGAATGAGGCTAAAAGTTTTCTGGATAGAAGCAGTTTCAAGGATGAAGCACTGCCTGGAGATTTATAGGACACAGTAATTTAAATATCCTGATTTTTTAAAATTAAATACAAACTATTTGATATCATTAAAGTATGTGATTAACTGGATTCAGTAGCAGCTAACAGAAATCAGGCAATAATTAAATGTGGGAAATAATTCTCAGAGGTGGGGATGTGTGCACCAGTACCAGACACTCCCACTAAAATGTAAGATATTCAGTGTTTCCACTGGTGATTTGGAATTAAAACTGAAATTGATTCTGATTAAATTTTGTAAAACACAGAAAAAAATGGCAGACTGGTAGGAAGGAGGAGGAGCTGATCTGAGCAATCTCAGAGCCAGGAGGGAGATCCAATCTGCAGAGTGGGAGAACATCTTCAGGAATACAACAGTGATCATTGGGTGAAGGTGTCCAAGGAGCTCAGCA
This sequence comes from Oxyruncus cristatus, assembly GCA_013399855.1. Taxonomy (NCBI): domain Eukaryota; kingdom Metazoa; phylum Chordata; class Aves; order Passeriformes; family Cotingidae; genus Oxyruncus; species Oxyruncus cristatus. The sequence continues at coordinate 240,333 of VXAY01003862.1, read as the reverse complement.
TAAGAATCAATCAGGTGCCACACCTGAAAGAACTGCAAATTGAAGCTTGGAAATGGAAGCTGTCAGGGGATACAAGTCCTCAATGGCCAAGGTGATGAACCACCAGAATAAACTGCAAAAAGCAAAAAGAAAGCGCATATATCCCTCCACCTCCAGGTGTGTTGTGTTAACAACGCCTTAGGAAATCAAAAGTTCTTTAATTCAAGAGAGGTAACTGGGTGAGGCCGAGGAGATTTCTTGTTACACCAAGGTTAGTCAAGGTCATACCTTGATCCCTTCTCCCTGCAGTACTGTTTAGCTGGTTTCTTCCTCATATTCATCCTCAGCTGCCCATTTTGGTACAAAATCCAGGGCCCCTGATCCACTGGACTTTGCACTCTATAAGCACCTTCCAAAGAGAAAAGCTCTCTCTTGCAAGTCTTACTGTAGTGATTAATAAATAAAGACTCTGAACAGTTAATTGTGTTGGAAAAGTGGTATTTCTTATGAGGGGAAGAGCTATAAAGCAGAAACTAAACAAAAAGAGTTCAGCTTTGATTTTCTCTCTCTCTCTCTCTCTCTCTCTCCAAAACCAACAGCACTTTAAATAAGGGGGAATCAAACATTAGACATTTCCAAGTCATATGTATTAAATTCACTTAAGATATTGTTATCCTTGTTTAGATTTGAACATATCGGGGAATCTTTTTGTCTTGCAACTGTTCCTAAAAGACTTTAAGTGGCTGGATTGCCTTTTTCTGCCAAAAAGAAAAAAAAAAAATCTTTCCATGAATTATTTACGTGAAGGCTCCAATCAACTCTATACCTGTCAGCCTCCCCAGCCAAAATGAAAGTTCACTATGTAAAGGTGCCAAGGGAGAGTGGCAGCCTCCCACTGCGAGTTTATAGACAGAACTAAGTCAGCACGCATTATGTGTCAGAGCCAACATCAGACAGAATCAGATCCTTTGATCTCAGACCTCCACAGGAAGCTTAGATCTCAGACAAATTAGATAAAAAATGAATTTATAGCAGATATGTATCCTAAGGCACACAGCTGAATGCTGTGTTTTGGAGGAGTACAGCAAATATCAAAACACATAAACTGCAGAATTTCCTCTCTCCTTCTCTCTCTCTCTCCCCCTCTGCTTTTGTGATAGACGCTAATTAAAAGGAGATAAAAACTCCAGCTCTCCTCTTCCGCCTCTTATGTAATCCACAGGCTTGGGGAAGAAGGAGGAAAAAGAAATTCCCAAACCAGAGTAAATGGGGGGTTCAGCGGGGTTATCCGAGTGCCCTCAGATCTGCGCTGCTGGCAGGTGAGATAAAAAAAGCCCTCAGCTCCTGTAAGAACATTTCACACTTGCAGAGAGGGAAGCCGGTGCTTTGTGCTGGCAGCCACATGCCCGCGGGGCTGTCTGCTTCCCTGTGACCTCAGAAGGAGTCGTGTTTGATCAGCACATGATGAAAAGATGAGTCTGGAGGAGGTGTGAGGAAAAGAGTTGTTTGTGGCAGGACCCTGGGGAGTAAAGGGGGACACAGAGTGGGGTGGGTGGGGAGGGAGCTGCTTTGGGGTGTTGGGTTGGACTCACAAAGACTGTGCAAATGAGCTCTGGGTGTTTTATTTTCTACCTCCAGTGTGCTTCACTGTCATCCTCCAGAGCCTGCAAACCTGTCCAGAGCTTTTTGATCCCTCTGCAGTTACTGCAGCACTTGGAGACTTGGGAAGAGAGCAGCCCTGTTTCTCCAGGCAGAAGACACCAAGCCCCACCTGGCTCAGTTCTCCTGTCAGGCAGTTGGAGAAAGTGAGAAGGTCCCCCCTGAGCCTCCTTTTCTCCAGGCTGAGCCCCCCCCCAGCTCCCTCAGCTTCTCCTCATAAGACTTGTGATCCAGCCCCTTTCCCAGCTTATGAATCAGGCATTTATGCACATTTACTCCTCCACTACAGGTTACCTGTCCATTTGGCCAGGTCCCAAGTTCAGTTAGAATATCTTAAAGGCCAAGTCATTGGTAACTTCCAACATATCCAGCAGTATGAGGTGGCTGTTTGGCAATTGAACCATCCATCAGAGCTGGGGACACTGGGGGTGTTTGTCCCTGCCCTACTCCAAATGCACAAAGAGAAATCATGAACTCAATGAATTATAGAATATCCTGTTGGAAGAGACACGCAAGGATCATGGAAGTCCAACTCCTGGCCCTGCACAGGACAACCCCAAGAATCACACCATGAGCATATGGGGAGCTACACTGCTGCCTTCAGTGCAGCTGTGAGTTCACTCTACGTGTACAAAAGGAGATGAAATGACAAATAGAAAAGTATGAGTGAGTAGAAGGAGGAGGCAAAAAAGAGATAGACCTTCTGAGAACTGTGCCATCGGTCCTGTACAAACCTACAAGGTTGGAAAAAACCTTTAAGATCATTGAGTCCAACCACCAACCCAGCACCACCATGTTCAGCACTAAACCACATCCCCAAGCATCCCATTCCACACATTTTTTGAACATTTCCAGTGATGGTGATCCCATCACTTCCCTGGGCAGCCTGTTCCAACACCTGAATATGTCAGAAGGCATAAACCAACTCTTTTGATGTTCAACTGTTTCTGAATTTGAATTATTGCCAAACTGAAGTCTCACCTCCTGCTTTTTCATTTTCTGCTTGATTGTAGCAAGGCTTGATGGGAGCTGCAGGAGGCTGTGCTTGTTTTTTGGGTCTCTTAGTACTGGCCCCTGGTCCATCAGCCCGTTCAGTCCTTGTTTCTGTAATGAAACACGCAGTCACGTCACTCTCAGTACGTCCTCAGCTCAGCAGAAGCAATTAATTCAAGCAAAAAATAAATATATTTTTGAATATATAATTGAATGTTTCCTGAGTGTATATATATCCCACCAAATGCCATGTCCACACACTTTTTGAACACTTCCAGGGATGGTGACTGACTCTACCACTTCCCTGGCCAGCCTGTTCCAGTTCTTGACAACCCTTTCCATGAAGAAACATTTTGTAATATCCAATCTAAACTTCCCCTGATGCAACTTGAGGCCATTTCTTCTTGTTCTGTAACAGCTTTTATAGGCGTAAAACTTTATAACCTTGAACTACCATAGAAGCATAGAATCACAGAATATCCTGAGTTAGAAGGGATAATCAAAGGGATTTGATAACGGAAGTGATAATCACATGGATAATCCAAGTCCAATTATTGTCCCTGCACCGGGTAAAAAATATATTGCTAATAGTAAACTTCTCAGAGCTTTTTGAATTCTATTGTCTGAAACCCATTGTGGCCATTCCATGGATTTGTTGAATAAAATAGAGAGTCTGCAAGTATAAATTTTAATGGGGATTTCCAACTTACTGTTGCTCTTGCTCTTCTTGAACCAGCAGAATGCCAGAACAATGGTGAATGCAGATGCTGCTGAGCTCAGCAGGACAACAAGGATCATGCTGGCCTTCGCTGCCACGGGGACAGGGAAGATGGAAAATGGCTGAGACAGCACAGTGAACTTCGCCCCTGGAATTTAAAACAGTCAGTTCGTTACAAAAGTAAGAACTCTCATTCCACAGCTAAAACACCACCCTATAAACTTTCAGCAGGGATGACACCATCAGAATTGTAGGCAGGAACAAACCATAAGCCCACCCATCTCCAGATCCAACATTAGCCAACAATATTTATTTAGGACTGAGCCTCAGGACAACCTAAATACGAAATAATACTTCTACAAGGTAAGTTTCAAGCTTTCTGAAGCAGAAACAGCTTCTTTGCATCCAACAATCCTTAATATTACTTTCATGAATTTGTCCAGCTGACTACCAAACCCAGAAAATACATTCAAAAAGCATCTCTTTCTGAGGCCAAAGAGATCAGGTCCAGACAGAAAACATGCACATTCTGCCTCGCAAGACAGAGATACCGGTTGTGATAAGAAAGTAGTTTAGAAAACACAGTTTCTACAGGCTATACCTGAATCATATCAGTGTAAGTTATGGCGAACCCAGAAACGTTCACCAGCATTAAGCTCAAATCCATGACGTAGAAAGCTCCCAGTGAATTTGCTAATATTTTCCACCATGATAATGAGCATTATAAATAAAAAATGTCAGTGTCCCTGCTGTTAGCCCAGTAAATATTTAGTCTCTTGACACACACAAGCTTTGGGTAATGATCTTCACCCAGAGATTCCAAAGTTTTCTGTAAATAAACCAGAATCAAACCAGCCACTACACTGTGATCGAGAGTTCATTGAATCAAGAGTTCTGTGATCAAGTGTCTCAGCATCTGAGTTTCAAGGACTGGAAGATGCTTAATACTATCCTTTCAAAGATCAGGAAAAGAGAGATGTTTTGGTTTCCTAAATTATTTCCAAAATGCATTCTGAATGGAGATGGGCCTGGCTAGGACAGGAGTTTAGCAAAACTGGCCCTGGTACTCTTTATAGACCAACTTGAAGGATGTAGATTAGCAAGTCAACTCATTACTTATCTTACTACCTGACTCATTATTGGTCCTAACCCCACAACTCTAATAATTTTGATGGATGGCTATTTCTTTTATTTGTTTGAGTTCCACTTTTAATAAAAATTAGAAGCCTTTTTCATTATCAATGCATTAAAAAAACCCAACCAGAACACTGTCAGATGGAGGCTGGAAACCAGGGCAAGGATCTGTAAGTACTTTTAACAGAAACTAATTAGATTTGTGTCAGTGTTGTCCACGTGAACAAAGCTGAGCTTCACCAGAACAATGTGGGAAGCATGTTCCAATTGGGAAAAATTTGCCTGCAAGTGCAAACACATATGAACTTCAGTTGAGAGAAGTGTTCTCACAGGTATCGAGGACTCCACACAGACAGGTGTTTAAAGGTGCTTTGCACCACTCTGGTGGTTTGTGAGTAGACTTCTGTTGGTTTAAATGGAAAGTGGAAATATCAAACCCATTGGGATCCAGGTCACTGAAGTGAATATGACTGTAAAACAGGAGCACGGCTATGCAGTGGTGCTATGAATGGTCTACTCTCCCCAGGAACTACCACTAAAACATTTGGGATTATTGCATTCAGCATCAGCTGCACCTTCTGAGCCGTCTCCAAACAGCACATTATGCCAGGGTGAGTACACAGCAACTGGATCATGGAGATGTATCCCAAAAATCTATTGTTTGAGTGTCTGATTTTGGTTTGTTTATCTCTAAACAGTAAGTAAATCTCTTCAGTAAGAATCTGACAGTATAAAAGCCTTTATAATGTCTCCAGCATGGTTCCCAATTGCAACAAGTAAAAGGGAGGGTTTCTTTGGTGTGTACTTTTGCGATGCATATTAAAAGTGTGCAGTACTCTGGTTTACACATGTGACACCTGCACAGCTGTCCACTTTGCTGCCTGTAAACATCTCTAGAGGGCAATGGCTTTAAGCTGAAAGAGGGCAGATTTAAACTAGATATTAAGCACTGACACAGGTTGCCGAGAGAAGCTGCGGCTGCCCCACCCCTGAAGTGTTCAAGCCCAGGCTGGACAGGGCTTGGAGTAACCTGGGATAGAGGAAGGTGTCCCTGCCCATGGCAGGGGGATTGGAAGTGGATGAACTAGATTAACACTCTGCCTGGCCAAATGTTTCAGAAAAGGAATCTCCCTTTGCCCTTTGTGCAGAGAAAAGATGTAGGATTTCCCTGAGGTAGGTTTCAAAACACATTTCATTGAGGTGTGCTTCCAACCTAAAGAGTCAGATCCTGTGAGGTACTGACTTTCCTTCCCCTCTCACTGAAACAAAGGCAGTGAGACCCACAGGTGTTCGGCAGCATACACCTCAAAACACACAGAAATCCTCCCTTTAAAGGTCTGTCTCCCTTTGCAAAGCCATGGGAACACTCAATGTGGATGAGCCACTTGTGGTAGCCTAAATATTTGTAAACTTCTAACTTTTCAGCTCAGATTTTTTCAACAGCCACTTCCACTTGGCCGCTTCACCTGTCAGATGTACTTGTTCCCTCTGTTTTTTCCTGGCTGAGACAAGACATTATATATATATATATAGATAGAGAGAGATTATATCTATATCAACTATATCTATGTCTATCTAGAAAGATATCCATATATATATATATATGTACAGATGGATGAATGAATGCAATACCAGAATAGAGACTTTACACATGGTTTTACAACATCTATATCTTAATATGTTTTTGGACTTTGTGCCAAACAGCATGTTCCTTCTTCTCCATAGACTTGCCTCGGCAGTAACCGTGAGACAAGAAACCAACACTTTGACCCCTGTCTGCCTTCAGACCCAGATTTATAGATAAAGTCAGGCCCACAAACTGTTGTACAGGTGCTTTTCTTGTGCTGACGCCTTGAGGATTTTACAAGCCAGAATTTACGTGGTGCCTTCTCCCCAGTGTCCCCCTCAGCTGTATTTCCAAGGAGGCATAAGCACACCTGTCTCTTCACCATGACTGGGTTGCTCAGAGGCCTCGTGCAAGTTGTGTTATCCTGAAGAAGCCAAAATCATCTCCATAAAGTACCAGGAGACCCCCTCACGGAGCCCAGTCCTGGAGTCACGTTCTGAATGTGAATAACCTCTTGCACCCATAAAAATGGCCAGGTGCAGGCAAATGATCAAGAACAGGCACCATGAGTGTTCTCCTGCCTCCAACTGGGAGCACAGATGGAAAATTTCTGAATACAAACTGG
>VXAY01003862.1:218153-233606 GCA_013399855.1 Oxyruncus cristatus | reverse complement strand
GGGGGGTGGGAGGGGGAAGAGAGGGAATGTGAGGACTCAATTTGTAGGAAAAATTTTGCTTTGGTAGCTTAGCTGACCAGCTTCCCACAGGGATACATAGCTAGAGAATGCAGAGAGAAACAGGCACCTTTCTCTGACTTCTTTGTACTAATTCATCTGATTTAAGAGATCTTGCATAAACAGCACAGGAATCACCAGCAGCTCTTGTGCTGTCTGGGAAATGCCAACTTGGACATGGAACAGAACTCAGGCTATTTAGAGGTTTGGCATTGCTCCACTCATTTAAGCGAAGTTTAACTCCCTTTTTATAAATTCAGGCCACCTGTAGGGCTTTGATTTTACGAAACCAATAAAATCTGCAGAATATGGAGCTTACCTGGAGGTGACGTGACAGTGAACACCAGTCTCCAGTTTGTACCTGTGCTGGAGACAGCCAGACTGGAAAACCTTGCACATCCATCTATGACCTGCACTTGGGTGAGCCCTAGAGAGCCAAAAAAAAATCACGTGGCAATTAACAGGAGCCAGGAAAGTACCACTTAAGGACCTCAGACAATCCTTGTGACTTTAAGGGGACTTCAGAAAGCCTAAATTAATTGTCCATCCTAATCATAAACGTTTTGTCTAACCCCAGAAATTTCACACAGGGTCATGTCTTCAGAGGAACTTGCAAAACAAATTCCTGAGGGATTGGAGGACTTTAGCTTCTAAATATTAGTTCTTTGAGCTCGTTGTGAAATGGCATTTGCTGTACATCATGAGGGTGTAACATGAAAACAAATGTTAAGAGGATCAAGCAAAGATAAAAGGATATCCTAGAAAGTTCCAGATCCTCATATTTTCAACTCAAGCCTTGTGTGACTAAGTGCATCACCAAGGTTAGGGGAGTGTTAATGAGAGACTATTATCTGTCCTAAAGGGATGGTCTCAAGGAGTCAGCCACTGTAACTAAGGGAAGACCCGACTGTTTAACTCTTTTCTGGTAGGAGTTCCACCTCATCGTTGGGGCATATTCCCTTCTGTCCTACTGTTAAATCTCTTTGAATTTTTCTCCAACGCTGTCTGATGCTTTGAAAGGTATTTGGCCACAAAAACTGTCTGTGGTAACTGCCCTGAGATCGTACAGAAACCTGGCAGGGGAAAACTCCATGAGGAGCATCAAAAGGAAACCCAGGAGAGTGAGTTTCTCCATCACTTTCCCTCTTCTTGAGAGCTATCAGGGAATGCATTCTGACCCAACACTTACACTTGCCATGGTAGTTATTTTTGTAGGCTCTTTTTAAAACTTATAATTTACTTTGCAACTGGATCCCCGTTTTATTGTGTGTATCTTTGAGCACCAGCCAAGTCCTGGCCTCTGAGTGATGCTGACCAGGTCTGGTCTGCATTCAGGCTCTTGGGGTGAGAGGGATGAAATCCTAAAATCTGACAAATTTCCAAATGTTGGTTCAGGTGGGGGTGAGATGCCAGAACTTCCTTAGGATGCTGGACTTGCTCCAGTGATCACAAACACAGACTTTTGCTTGCTGAAAGACAACATATCATAACTATTTTCTTTATGAAGCAGGTGGCTTGACGTTTTCTTGCAGTTAAGCAGCACAGGTGAAGGGACATAAAGTTGAACGTGAGGAGGACATTTCTTCTCTGCCATTCTCATGTTCAGGCTATTGAATTGGGTGGTGAAGTAGCAAACCAATGTATGTCCAGTTGCCCAAGACAAGCTCTTAGGCAAAAGAATGCCACACATTAATTATTTAGCAACAAAAATGATAAAGTTTTCCGTCTCTATGATTCTGGTACTGTTTAATTACTAATATCCATTAGTTTTGACTACATATATGGTTTTATTCTCTTTTTGTATAACATCAAGCACACCAAACCTCTAATTTTGTTGTATGTCTCCAGGATCAGCTGGAGTGAAATAGATAGATAGATAGATAGATAGATAGATAGATAGATAGATAGATAGATAGATAGATAGATAGATAGATAAGATACATACATACATACATACATACATACATACATACATAGAAATGATATATAAATAACCAGTAATTTATGCTGTGAATAGACTAGATGGGGATGTGGGAATCTAGATTTCTTCAATTGCTCCAGCCAAAACCTGGCTCATTTATCTACTACCCGTGTGATCCTCCTTATGCAGTATCTGCATGGACTACCAAGATTTTCTTGGCTCTGATACCCACTGTAATATGGATTTTACAGAGGGTCTTGTCAGCTATGTTAAAATACTTTATAATTGCCATTTCTAGTCTGTGATGAAGCCTGGAGTGCTGTACTGTACTTCTCAACAGAGACTGTCTCAGCTTTCAGGCACATATGCTTCAAAGCCCAGAATATTACAGATATATATGGGAGTCTTCACAAAGATCTCTCAGGCAAGCTGGTATTTAACGTAGAAGAAGCTAATTTGGAGCTAAACTGCTTTCCACGAGGCAGTTTGGCGGCTGTCAGATGCAGCAGCCTCAGTGTGTGAGACGGGACCCATTTCCATTAAATGCCTCTTTCATGTGCCTCGAAAGACGGGAGCAATAAGGACGTTTGTCAAAGGAAAAACTGAAGCAAACTATTACATGCAGAACATCTGTACCGTGCAGCTCTTGCCTTGCTGGAGTTTATTGACTATTAATTTGATGCATGTATCTTTTAAAGAATGTGAAGTTCACTTCTCTTCACTTACTTTCTCTTTTTTCCCATCTTTTTCACTTTCTTTTTCTTTTCTTTTCCTTTCCTTTCCTTTCTTTTCTTCTCTTCTCTTCTCTTTTCTTTTCTTTCCTTTTCTTTTCTTTTCCTTTCCTTTCCTTTCTTTTCTTCTCTTCTCTTCTCTTTTCTTTTCTTTCCTTTTCTTTTCTTTTCCTTTCCTTTCCTTTCTTTTCTTCTCTTCTCTTCTCTTTTCTTTTCTTTCCTTTTCTTTTCTTTTCCTTTCCTTTCCTTTCTTTTCTTCTCTTCTCTTCTCTTTTCTTTTCTTTCCTTTTCTTTTCTTTTCCTTTCCTTTCCTTTCTTTTCTTCTCTTCTCTTCTCTTTTCTTTTCTTTCTTTTCTTTTTTTCTTTATTTCTTTCTCTCTTTCTCTCTCTCCCGTTCTCTCTCTCCCCCTTTCTCTCTCCCTTTCTCTCTTTATTCTCTTTCTTCCTCTCTTTCTCCTCCTTCCTTTCTGCCTTTTTGTGTTCTTCTATTTATTTTTCCTTCCTTCCTTTTACCCTTCTTTCCTTTCTTCCTCCCTTCCTCCCACTGTCAGCCAATAGTTGATCCAATAACCTGTGTCTCTTCCAGACCTAAGAAATTTAGAAACACCCTGAAAAAGGCATGAAAAGCAGCTGAAAAGACCAACAGATCTTTTTAACCTGTAAACCTGGAAATATGATGGGATAAATAATTTCTTATTAACAGGGGTGAGGAGCTCTGACCTACAGCATGAATGTCACTTATCTCCAAATGTGAACTTTTCAAGTCAAAACTAACACACAAATGGCTTTTCTGTGAACAAAATACTTTATCTGCAATAAGAAACCTCACTTCTCATTTTGTGTGTTTCTTGCCTGTATTTAAATATTTTAACAATAAAAAATAATATGTATTATAATCAACATAATTTCCACTTTCTAGTTTACCGGCACATGATCTTCCCAGGTTTTTTGTTCAGGACTCTGTTTAAACAAGGTTCTCTATCTAAGCGTGTTCATATAACCTCAAGGGAAATGCTCACATGCTTAGAGTTAATCCTGAGTTCAGGTCTTTCAATAAATGAGGACCAGAAGGGAAACATTTAGATCCCTCATTAAAAAAAAACCCCACATTTTCACATTAAAATATGCTAATGACAAACAATAGGCAATTGTTTCTGTCTGTGCTTGGCCAGATCCTTTGCTGGGATAAACAGGTTGTCATGGACTGCAAAGAAATTGCCCTAAATAACATAATCTGAAAATCAAGTGTTAGTATTTGTAATTCTTCACTCTTTCCTTTTTGATCCCAGATATGCCTTTTCAAGACAAACTACTGGATGCACTTCCTTTAAGCTACCAGAGCACAGAAATACTTTGTATAAGCTTTTTTTCTCTTTCTGTAGCATATGACTGGGCAATTCACCAAACTCCCACTGCAACCTTCTGTTTCCAACCCAAAGACTAGTTTTCAAATTCAGTATTTCTCAGGGAGAACTAAATTTATCCCCACCATTCTGCACAGCTGCTTTGCCATAACCCCTGATATAAGGAAACACGTCCAAACCTTTCAGCACAGCCTCAGAGGAGCCCTTGAGATGAGCTGATACAACCCAGGGTTCTGAAGGGGGCCCCAGTTTGTCAACTCTTTGACCCTGGGAGGAAGAACAACACAGAAGAATTAAGGTTTTGTCTCCTCAAAAAGAGCAAAGAAAGTTTTGATGGGTTTAACAACTGTAATAATTTTTAATGACCGGTTGGAGGGCAGTTTGCAGCTGCTACATGTTACAAAGTTCACCAGAACTATTTAAGATGAAGCCATATCACAGAATGGGTCAGGTTGGAAGGGATCACAGTGGGTCATCTGGTCCATCCCCCCTGCTCAAACAGGGCCATCCCAGAGCACATGGCATGGGATTGCATCCCGATGGTTCAGGAATATCTCCAGTGAGGGAGACTCCACACCCTCTCTGGACAATCTGTTCAGTGCTCAGTCACTGCACAGTAAAGTTCTTCCTCATGTTCAGGTGGAACTTCCTGGGCATCAGTTCCTGCTCCTCCTCTTGTCCTCTTCCTTGGCACCACTGAGCAAAGCCAGACTCCATGTCAAAAAAGTCAAATGTCAAAATAGTACAGAATTAATAGAAGTATCCATCCACAGAGCGGCACATCCTACCTTTCTGTCCAGGAAAATGATTTTTGGCTGCACAGGAAGCTGCTTCTCGATTTCTCCATCTGAGGGTTGCACCTGAACAGAGATCTCGTAGGGTCTCATATACAGGCATGTTTCTGAGTGTTGTCTGCTTGTGTTTCTTTCACGTGCAAAGGAAAGTAAAAAAAAAAAAAAAAACCACAGAAAATTAATGTTATGAAAACACCCATCTTAAGTCCCAAAGCTAATTCCCATCTTGCCTAGGAATGACACTTTATCTTCTCTTCTTGTGATTTTCTGCTTTAGAAAAGCAAGTGTTAATATTCTGTTATGAATAGGAAGGAGCACTATATCAAACACCTACTAATTTACCTTATCATAGCAGTTTGATTCCTTGGGTGAGAAGAGCAAGTAGGAAATAGGAAACAGCCATCCTTTCCAAGCAGAAAGCAGCACCAAAGTAATAAAATATCCTTTAGTTTTAATCCTCAGCTTACAGATGAAGAAGTGAGAAATGAACAAAATAATTTATGTTTCCTGTCCAAGGGAAAGATTTCCAGTGAAAACCTCTGAGCTCCTCTAAGAACAAAGTTTTGGTTCCTCTACACAAGAACAGCACTTACAGGGCTTTTCTGCACATCTTTTTCCTGCCATCACCTTCATCATCTGCAAAGTCTGCAGACTGAAATAAAGCAGTTACAGACACCACCCTTGAAAGACACTGGTTTTTCCAAGCCTGAAATTTAAATTAAAGCATCCCAGGAGAGTGATTTTGCATTTGAATAAAGAATCAACACTTTATTCTGAGCCTGGATCATTTCATTCCCTCTTCCAGTGCTTTGTATCATTTAGTATCTCATAGATATATATAATTTTTATATATATATATATATATAATGCTCTAATCTGCAATTGCAATGAAGTGGCTGGGGTTTTGGTATTGTCTCGAAATGAAAGAAGAAAAGCTATTCATTGATCTCCGGTGTTTGCTTAAAGGTGTTTACAAATACAAGATATATGGAGCATAAGTTTCCTTTGTTTTTAACTGATTTTTTCTGGGTTGGGTGTTGGTTGTGGATTTTTTTCAGAGTATTACTCTGCATTACAAACCACAAATGGTTCATACTGCAGCTGATGGGAAATGCTGGTCTGAACTACAGATGCTGGAAAGATCAACTGAGGTTTTAAGGGTATGTGCAGGCTCAAGAGGTAGCTCAAAGACTGAAGATTCAGTTCTTTTCTTAGTTCTTTTTCTATTATCTTTTTGTGTCAGTGGAAAAGTCTGAAAGGCAATGCTAGGTCTGAAATTCATGTCAAAGGCATTAACAAGGTGTTCTTATCCACCTTCTTCCAAAAATGTGCATTCAGCTCTGTGACCCAAACTCACTGCAGAAACAACACACAGAGTCATCCCTGTTTCCTGCATTTTCTGTGAGCTCCATGGCTCCAGCTGCTCCCAGACAACTTTAGGTGAGTCCTGTCATGGCTTCTGTAAGTCCAAACAATTTTTTCCCTCTCCTCAGTTTCTATAAAACTGACAACAAACAGAAAAAATGCCCTGACTCCACATCCCAGGCCCTACAAGGTTAAACTGTGCTTACCTTGCATGTAAAGGAAGGCTGCTGCAGAATGTGGATCTGGGAAGCAGTTCCCACTCCGTGGGGTGAGTAGAATCACAGAATCATAGAATGGTTTGGACTGGAAGGGGCATTAAAGATCATCTCGTTCCACCCCTGCTGTCATGGGCAGGGACACCTTCCACTAGATCAGGTTGATCCAAGCCCTGGCCAACCTGGTCTTCAACACTTCCAGGGATGGGGCAGCCACAGCTTCTCTGGGCAACCTGTGCCACCCTCACAGTAAGGAATTTCTTCTTAACCCCTGATCTAAATCTCTCCTCTTTTAGTTTAAAACTGTTCCTCCTTTTTCTATCACTTTCTGGAAAAGTAATGGCAAAGAAAACAAAACAAAAAAAAAAGGCAAAACTAGACATGGATGCTTAAAAATTGAAGCTTAAAAACTAATGCCTGCTTGCAGTAATTTAACTCTGTCTAACAAAGCAGGGAACGTGATGTTTATATCCCACATGGTCCAACCTGACTCGTGCTGTGAGGGAGCCCCTGCCTTAGGATTAAACCCTGCACACAGCAAGTTATATCCCTGCAAGTGATGTCAGTGTGGAGGAGGAGAAAGGAGCAGCCTGATGCTGGAGGGATTTGTGCTGGAGGGAAAATAGGCATTTTCCTGGCACAGCTTTGCCATAGAGAGGTGGGGAAGGACAAGCGTGTCTGTAGCCTGGCAAAGACAGGAGCAAAGACCTTCATTACTCCTGTGGGCATGAAGGGCATGATGTTTGTCACTACCCTGGAGTCTCCTGCTGGGCAGGAGCAGGTTGTTTTGCAATTCCCTGCTGACAGGGAGCATCTTTGATGCTGAGTGCCTTGCAGCTCTTCTACATGTGGGCACAGCAGGCTGCTGGTGATACCTTAGTCAGCAGGGATACCAGGGACCCCAGATCCCATCACCACCAATGCCAACGTGTGTCTGCTGAACATGCTGGGGCTCCACAGGAGAGCAAGTGCCTGTCTTTCAACAGCAAGGAAGTTAGAGGGCATGGAAACTCGAGGGTCTGCTGCAGGGATCAAAGCTTGATTGAGAAACTCGGTGGAGAGATTTGGGGAAGAGGAAAGGAAGTGCCCCTGAAATCAAGGAGAACTTGTCATTTTTATTATAATTATAACTATAATCATAAAATCATGTAGTGATTTGGGTTGGAAAGGATCTTAAAGAGCATGTAGTTCCAACCCCTCTGCCATGGGCAGGGACACCTTCCACTGTCCCAGGTTACACCCAGCCCCATGCAACCTGACCTTGAACGCTTCCAGGGATCCAGGGGCAGCCACAGCTGCTCTGGGCAACCTCTGCCAGGGCCTCCCCACCCTCACAGGGAGGAATTTCTTCTTAATATCTAATCTAATATCATAATATCACGTCATCACAATGATGACAACAACAATAACAGTGATGGTAATTATGATGATTCCATGATGATGATAGTAATAATAGCTGCTATTATCAATTGGCTTCAAGGGGAAAGAGATTGGGCTGAGAGCCTGGGTCAAGGGTCCACTAAAGATGATGGATATCTGTCTACTAGAAAACTATATAATGCCAAAATCCAAACCTTGGCACTGACACATGATTATCTCTACCATTAGACTGTCACTCCGTCACAAACTCTGGTCTAAATCCAATGGCAAGGTCCAAAACAACTCCCAGATTATCTGGGAGCTAATACAGACAAAGAATACTCTCACTTGGCAGTTTGGATGAGGCCATCCTAAAATACATCAGCTGTCCCTGGTGCCAAAGAACACTCCTTGGCATACTTTATTTCCTATTAAACATAGACATTGAAACTAATTGAACAGTTTTCTGGATATGTCCGCAATGCTCACATTGCAAAATTAGTATATCCTTGGAAGCGAAAGGAAATTGGGAAGAATTCAGGTAATAAATAATATGTCACAATGAATCATGACCCAGACAAAGAGAGGTTTTTCTTTGTTTTTGAAAACCCTGAGGTTGGTGGTGAGTTCAAGACAAGCTACAAGAAAGAAGATGCTGCAGCAAGGACAGGGGATAGGCAAGATGAGGACTCATGGAAGGCAAAGTAGGTACAAATTCCCTGGAAGGACTGTGAGAACTGTTGCCATCTTTGAGTGAGAGTGGGTTCTGATGTCATGTGATGACGAAATAAGACAGGCACCAGATACCTTTGCAATCTCAGCTGCACTGTTAGAGCTTTGCCTCCCCCTGCAGATCTTGTCATTGATTAATAGAGACTGGGAAAGAAACGAGCATCTGGAAGACAATGAGGACTCTGAGGTCATTCCTATTTTAAGCAAAAAATACTTGAAGGATGACTTTTATTTCCACCAATGCCTGTATTTTCCCATATTATAGGAAGGAATCAAAGAGAATCAGTGTCCAGCTCCTGGCCCTGCACAGAGCAGGCCCAAGAATCACATCATGTGCCTGAGACAATTTTTCAAATGTTTCCTGAGCTTTGGCAGGCTTGGAGCTGTGACCACTTCCCTAGGGAGCCTGTTCCAGTGTCCAGCCATCCTCTGGGTGAAGAACCTTTCCCTGACATCTAACCTAAACCCCCCCCAACACATTTTCATGCCATTTCCCTGGGTCCTATTGCTGCTCATCAGAGAGAAGAGATCAGTGCCTGCCCCTCCACTTCCCCTCATGAGGAAACTACAGACCACAGTGAGGTCTGCCCGCAGTCTCGTCTTCTGCAGGCTGAGCAAACCAAATGACTTCAGCCATTCCTTGTATGACTTGCCCTCTAGACCCTCCTTTAGTGCAGCAAAGCTGGTGAAGGGTCTGGATGTGGGATCATCAGAAACTTGCAGAAGGAGGGGGACAGAGCGGATGCCTCAGATAGGAGAGAAACATCCCCCAGATTCATTAGTGACTTTCATTAATTGCTGTAGATGAGTGGAAATACTCCTATTCACAAAGCCAGCGGTGAAGAGCTAAGCCAGGCCTCCTCCATCACACACTCCCCAAGTTTACTGTGGGAGAAAGGTCTTTTATTAAATGTAAACAGCATCCCGCCGGAGGTCAGAGCTTTGCCGCTGCCGCGTATCCCAAGGTAATACCACTTTAAGCTCCACATAAACTCTTAAACAGTTTCTATCCTAAAACCAGACCGTAGGTGGTACAGTTTTTTACGATATGTTATAATAGTGCAATAAATCTGTTAGCTTAAAATCGAATCTCCGTGGCCTTTTAGAGAAATCATCATTAAATGCAAGGCCCTGTTAATGATGCCATCCCAGTGAAATTGTTTAATCTGCTAGGGGGGTGGAAGGTCACCAAATGAATTTTTTATAATACATCAACTTGACACGCAATAGGGAAAACTGTAATAGATAAAAGCAAAGGAAAAGGGCACTGTCTTCTTCTGATAGGTCAATAGCAGCCAAGAGAGTCACTCATCCACTTTTCCTTCACTACCATGCTCCTTTTCCATTTAATATGGACACCCAATTAATACCTCAGCACCATAGACAACCTCATTTTAGGTGAATTATAGCAATTTCTTCCCCCTTCTCCGAAATGAAAGTGATCACAATACATCATAGCATTGTGCGAATTAACGTTAATTGATTCGAGTTACCAAGCATTGATGGGCCACTTCTATAATCTGGTCCTTATTGGGAGCTGGAAGGGATGGAGGGAAGATTAGATTGCATCCCCCGTTGCTTTGACGACGGCGGTCACCTGATGGCTTGTTAGACAGTTGTAGGCTTCTATTGCCGGCCCCAGTGGGGTCGTCAGTAAACTGGAGTGATGTCCAAACATCATTACACGCTGCTCCGATATTAAAGCAAAGGGATTAGCACCTTATTGCAAGCAACCTGGATTTGTCATTGTGCTGTCGTTATCCAATTTCCAGATGATAATGTGACTGTGGCCTGCGGGCACAAGGTCCTACAGCCAAACCAAGGTGCCTCTGCGTGCGTGTGTGTGTGTGTGTGTATATATATGTACACTTGTATACATATATGCACACGCACGCTTCCCCACAAAGACCCAGCACCCCAAGCCATTTAACCCTTTGCTGACTATATTCTTTCTTAGCAAAGCACGTGGAGGAATTTTTCTCCCTTTCCCACCCGACACACAGCAGTGGTCAAGAGCGTGATGGAACAGCAAAGCAGCCTGACCTGGGAGCTGACACGGCCGTCACTCACTCAAATGCCACAGCAGGCAAGCTCTGCTGATGGAGGTGACACCACTCACATGTTAAATAAGGCGGAGTGGGGAAAGGATTGGTCCCCTGGAGATGTGGCTGGCAGCTCCTCTCTGCCCTTGTGCCTGTGTCGTGTAAATCATCGCTTGTACAGCAGGTCCCACTCATTGTTAAGAGGGAAAACAGATCCATATGTGACATGAGCAAGGCAGGTTTTGTTTGATAGCACTGGGGTACCAGTGCTGGGACCAGATCTCCTTCCAGTTCTTGAGGAAGGTGATGGAGACACTCCTGTATGTGTCCAAACAGCAGTAACTTCTGGGGGAACACGGCAATAGCTTCTCTTGAGCTGATCCTCTTCATTTTTAACTGAGATGTAATAACACAAACCCTTCTATTTCAAAGACCCACACTGATGCAGGGAACATATAGCACTGTTCCCCTCCTTTTTCCCACAGAGACCTGCAGAGTTCCATGCTCCTTTTCCCAAGTCTCTCCTAACCTCTGCACACTCCTCCTCCTCTGCTCTCTCCTGCTCTCCTTTCACATTAACTGCCTCCTGCTCCCTTCCTGCAGAGGAACCAATTGAATTTTGGAAGACCATTGTCAGAGCAAACTGTGGTTTTCACCACAGTTACACGGTGGGTAGGACTTCTAATTGCCTGATTCTTGAAATTCAAAGGTGTCACCTTTGAATGGGAATGACAAATTTTTAGGTAGGTTTATCATTCACAGCAGATACCAAGAGAAATTTAGTTTAAATTAAAGCTCAGAGGTGAAATGTATCTTGCTGACAGACCCTTTAGCCCCTGCTCTGTCAGAAGGTTTCCTGGGCAGTGGTGAAAAACTATTATCTGATTTGTGGTGGCAACATGAACTTCCATGGTTTTTGTACAAAGGTAGTTTGAGGATTTGTTTTAAAGTTTGCAAGGGAAATAGTGGTTCACACAAGGATCATATTCAAAGGGGCAGACTACTCTGACTGGTTTGGGTATTTTCCCTCTAAAAAACAGATGACTTCAAGGACAGATGTCATATTTTGTGCTTGTTTGAAACAGTCCCTGAATAAAAAACACTTCTGCTTGAGCTGCAGGTCACTTTCTCTACTGATCATGGATGCAGGTCAAAATATGCCCCTTCAGTTTTCCCTCTCTGAATTTAATTTGAAGAAAACATGCTAAAAGAGTAGATCTGGGGCCTAAGATTTATGTAGTTAAAGACCTTATGTCGCATCAGCATCCCTGGTATGACAGTGCCTTCCTGACACTGGCAACTCAGCTTTGATGTCCAATTTCAGTTCCACCAGAAGGAAAAACTTAGCAAAAGGCTGTGTGATGAAAACATTCCCCTTCTGGGATCCACAGTGACTTCTTGTAAACTCTTTCCACGTACATTGTCACCATCTTCAGTGAGGGAGGATGAGTCTGAGTCTCTGAGTTCGTGATGACCAACTACCCCTTTGGAACCATGTCACAACTACTCAGTTTCCCAGTTTGAAAAGAATTATAAATTGAGATCAAAATAATGAAATTCATCCTGATTCCTAAAGTGCAACATGATTAAAAAGTTTTATACAACATAACACTCCTTTTGCATCTATTAACCTTCACTTTATTCTCATAAAATTTTTTATTCTGTGTCTCCTATAAAAAACCCAATACAGAATTCTACTCTTTTGATTAGAAACCCTCAAGGTTGTTCATATGCACTTTTATACTGCTTTACTAGACTGCTAAATGAGATTTTGGCCACCTTAACTATCCGCAAACTACTAATAAATAAATAAATAAAAATTCAGAATATGGCTTTCACCATGTGGCCAGGGAAAAAAAATCATGAAAACATTATTGAATGGGAAATGGGAAACGGTCTTTTTCCAGTTCTATTGTAAGATTCTTCCATTTTATTATCTGAAGAGGAACCTACTTCTCTTTTTAAATGCAAATTTACCCCTTGATACCTTATACCCATTTGTTCCTGTGCTGTCATTGTCCATCAGTGTCTAGAGATTCCTCTCTAGTATTTACTCTTCCAATGTATCTTCACAGATAGGACAGTATCTCTCCAGACATGCTTTGACAAGTCAGACAAGGTTTTTTACTAAATGGTTCTATGATTCTATTCCTTTCATCTTAAAATTAACTCAATTTCCCTGATCATCTTAAATGTCCTTCCCTGTACCTACTTGAACCGAGTTTGTCCTGTTTGCACATCAACAGTGAGAGTGGCACGTTCTCCACAAGAACATGCCCTTTACACTGTCCCTATGAAAATCTGACCTAAAATGAACTAAGCTTAATTTAAAGGAGATTTTAAGGTTAGTTTATGCTCCTGAGCATCATTTTTTCCACACCTTCAGTTTAGGGGTCTGTGGCAGACAAAACCTTGACAGAACCTCAAGTGCTGCAATAGCTGCAGCTCTGACATGAGGATTTTTAGCATCCTGCCTTTGCCTGGAAAGTTGGATCCCTACACAGGAAAGAGGTTGTCATGTCTTTTTTGTAAAACCCTGTGCAATTCCATACCCCAGCCTGCCTGAAGCCTGCCCAAAGGTTACCAAATCTAAGCACTTTGTGTCAGTGTCAGAATTCATCTCATTTGAACCTCTAGCCCTGTCTGCCTGTGTGTGTGCCACGTAACACAGAGAATTAGTAGTAATATCTCATTTAGTGCTCTGCATGAGCATTGCTGTTGGAATGAGCAGTTCTTTGATGATTTGCTTCCCTTTTATTCCTTGCTGTGAGTCTCAAACACCATTATTTCCTGCACAACACACAGAGGCTACCCCAAACTTAACTCTTAACAACGAAATATTTCAGTTTGCAGCAGCTTAAAAGTCCATCAAGATGGAGTAAAGTACCCTGCTCTAGCATGGGGATATGGATTAAATGACTTCTGGAGGATGTGCAGAATAATATTTCTTATTTTGTATAAAGGCACTTGCACAAACACACACAATACCTCCATTGTTGTGCTCTCTTGTTCTTTCACTTTCATATTTATATTGACATTAGAAAAATTTTCGAAACACAAGGATACATCACAGTATATGTTACACAGAGACATTCACAGGAAGATAAACTATGTGATAGACATCTCTGACTCTCCAGCTGTGCACGGCTATAGCAGTCACAGCAATCACCTCTGTCTTCTCTTGACAAATTAATGAGCCGTGCTTGAGGTGACCCTAACAAAGGAGTTAAATTAAAACCATGTAAAAAAGCACTTCAAATGATAACAAACAAGTCATTTTTTTAAAGGCTTGGCAATGTGATATACACGCTTACTGACGAGATACCCGGCCACAGCAGGGATTCCAAGGCTCCCTTCAGCCTCACTCTCCTGGGCTGCAGAAATGAAAACATCCACTCTGCGCAGACTAAAGATCTTTTTGTTCTTGTCTTATAGAATCATTAAGGTTGGGAAATATCTCTAAGATCATTGAGTACAACCAATAACCTGGCACCACTGTGCTCACCACTAAACTGTTCCCCCAAGTGTCACATTCACGTGCCTTTTGAACACTTTCACGGATGGTGATTCCACCACTGCCCTGGGCAGCCCACTCCGGTGCCTGACCATCCCTTCAGTGAAGAAATTTTACCTAATATCCAAACTAAACCTCTCCTGGCTCCACTTGAGGCCATTTCCTCTTGTCCTGTCACTTATTATCTGGGAGAAGAGACCTCACCTCACTGCCACCTTCTTTCAGGTAGAGAGAGATAAAGATGCCAAAGGAATCACCATTCTGAAAACTCAGGGAGATGAGCCAGGCAGAAGTGCAGGTTCTGGGTATATCTGACAGCCCAATTGAGTTTTGCACAACTCAGGGATGAAAGCAGAAAAATACACTAGAATACTCATCCTGACTTGTAATCCCAGCCCCATTATCCTTGCTCGTGCCAGCGAAAAGAGAGACAGATGGACAGTGGGGATAGTACATGTCCCAACAGGAAAACCCTGATTTCATTTCACAAGTTATCTGTGGCTTTATTACATCAGAAATGTCAGCCATGAGTAATTCCAGAAAAGCTATGACTGATGAGGAGAAATAAATAACACTGCAGAGGAGCCTGAGCAGCTGAGGGTGGATGAGAACTGAGCTGGTCCATGACCTGGTGATCTGGGTGTTCTCTTCATTATATATTTCAGGTCTTCCCCTAATTGGGACAGGGAATCTATGGCTTCAAGTAAGCACTACTTTTGTCCCGGCAATAAAACAAGCTTCTTCCTAGGGACCTCTCCTGATCCTTGCTGCTTGGAATTTTTTCACAGAGCATGCACACACAGGGAGACAAACCCCAACTGGGAGAGCAGTCCCAGTATGGAGATGTCATTTGTGCCTGAAAAAAGGCAGCCTTGAGGTTTCTTTGATGCCACACAGAGGAGGGTTCTTCCCTCCTTTAGGTGATTTCTTGGGACCATGTGATTGGGATGGTATAAATAATAGAATCATGGAATGACCTTAAAGATATTCTATCTCCCATCCCCTGCCATGGGCAGGGACACCTTCCACTGTCCCAGCTTGCTCCAAGCCCTGTCCAACCCAGCCACTTTCAGGGAGAGGTAGCCACAGTTTCTCTGTGCAACCTGTGCCTGGGCCTCACCACCCAACGCAAAACCTCCTGTGTCACTTTTCTGCTGCCCCATTTTGCAGTGTCCTACAGTGTAACACAAACACCCCTGCTAACAATAGTGATGTTAGTTCTGCTGATCAAAAATACCGTGTGTCTTCAGAATTTGGCCCCGATTTAAGATTTGATCTTGCAAATAATATTTGCTCACTGTATTTGCTTAATTCAAGACCACAACAAAAACCCTCAGGGAAAAAAAAAAAAACAAAAAA
>VXAY01003862.1:184878-212662 GCA_013399855.1 Oxyruncus cristatus | reverse complement strand
AATCAGCCATTGGAATGGGCTGCCCAGGGAAGTGGTGGATTCTCCATCCCTGGAGGTTTTCAAGATGAGGCTGGACGTGGCACTTAGTGATCTCAGAAGTCCTTTCCAACCCATCTGATTCTGTGATTCTATGATTCTATACCCTTAACCAAAGCCCCTCCCCAGCTCTCTTGCAGCCTCTCTAGGGACTGAAAGGTGCTATAAGTTTACAGTGTACTCCATGTGACCAAATGTAGGTCTGTGCTTTAAGATGAGAGGAATTGTGCCTCAGGCTGTAACGATGAGATCATCACTGATTATAAAGAGAGAATAAAAGTAAAGGTTCAGATACGGGCACCAAAAACATAAACATTTCTGCCTGGAGCATCTTAGGAAAAGATGTGTGTTTCTGTTTTTCCTTCCTCTCTTCAAAATAAAATCAAAGGAGGAATTTGCTGCTGTAGCCAGCTAGAATCCTCCTTCCCTCACCTAGCCTGCCCCTTCCTTAGTTAGCTGAGCTCACAAACGTGTTGGGCAAAGTGTGGCCAATGTCTCAACTAACTCTGTGCTCCTCATTCAGCACCTTCAGGGACATGTATTCAGATCAGATCAAACACAAGGGACAGCAACATCCTTGAGAGTCACAGACTTTTGGATGAGTAAAAGGGCTTTCCCCTTATCAAGGACACATTATGTGAAACTTTCTGCTAGAGAAAAATAGCAGACTCCTGGAAAACAAAGGAACTATGAGAAAAGTTGGATGGAGCTCTGAGCAACCTGGTCTGGTGGAAGGTGGCCCTGCCCAAGGCAGGGAGGGTGGAACCAGATGATCTTTAGCAACCCTTCCAATCCAAACCATTGTATGATTCTATTAAACTACTCTGGGCTCTGCCTTCAGTTACATCTCAATGCCTGGATCTTGCAGACATCTATTATCTATTTCAAGGGGAATCCTCATGTGCAGACCGTGATCTGGGAGCGTTTCCCAGAACGAGCTCTCACTCTGCACGTCACCAAGGGGAGCAATAAAATTACATAAATGTCGAGCTCTGTTCAGGGAGGATGTTCCATGAGAGAGGATCTCTGCAAAAGCCCCTATTTTTAGACACCAGCTTAGGATTTCGCTTCTTTTTCTTGCCTTCCCCTGTGGGTTTTTCGGGTTTTTTCTTTGCTTTATCAGTGCAAGTATTTTGCTATCGGTGTTTGCTGGGGGCGAAGGGAGAGAGAGAAGCAACTCTGTTCAGAAGTAGAAGTGGAAATGCTGAGCTCGGAGACATTGGGCTTTGTCCTGGAGCACCGGGAGGATGTGCCGGCAGCCAGCCCACAGAGCCTGAAAGATCCCATCCTCTGCTCTCCTGGAAACACCCCATCTCCCCCCGTCTCATGTCTACAAATGGGATTTGCTGATATTTTGTGATTTCCCAGGACTTTCCTTTGCCCTGCCTGCCTTGCAGAGCGGGTTGGATCCTTGTCCTGCACACATACACACTCACGCCCATGCAGGCACACGCACCATTGCTTGTCCCCTTCCAAATGGCCTTATCTGCCAGTCACAATTTCTGCAGCCTGCAATTTCGATCACTTTTAAATGAAACCCATGCTGGCCTTAGTAATCATAATGTCATTTACAATTTACCACAAAACACGTTTATTCAGTTAGTAGCACGATGGAGAAAGGGAACTCCATATGAACTCGCCACTGAAGCCCTAATCTGATTATTTCCTCATGAAAATCCAAGCAGGGGTGCTTGTAAGAGGGGTCTGAGAGGAGAAGGAAAAAAGTGAGTCCTGGCCACAGCTGACTCTCATAATCAATGGGAGTAGATAAGTGACGAGGCGTGTCAGGGCCAGCAGCTAATCTGCCCTGGGGCTTTCCTCTAAAAAAGGCCAGAGTGGACAGGACTTAATAAATACTGAGTGACCACTGAATATTGAGCTGACATGTGCTATTTACATTGGCAATGAACAATAACGGTGATAAATTCCAGAACCATCCCCCCTGCAATGGGGGAAATCAGATTAAGCAGGTTCCATTTGTACGTGGGTTTTGCACGCACATGTGTGTGTGAGAGGGGGGACAAAATGGGGCAAAAAGAATCGAGCCCAAATGGGCAGGAAAGATGGAGAAGGTGTTCATATCTGTAGCAACGTGTGCAGGGATGAGGTTGAACGTTGCACTGGGATCTTCATGTACCCAGGCAGAGGACGAGGGCATGAGTGTTGTGGGTTCACACGTGGGCAGGTGTGTCATCTGTGTGTCCTGCTCCATGCAAGAAGGAGAGAGAAATGACACTTGGAGAAGGGGTGTGTTCACCCTCTGCAGATAATTCCCCAGGCTTTGCTTTCTGCAGGTTCCCCCCATCACCAAGCCAAATTTATTATTTATTTTCATCCATCTGCACACACACACACAGACACACCAACATCTATATCTAGATGAGACTTTAGCACTCAGGTTGCTTCTAGGGCTCCTGACAAATATTAACTTTGTGTCAATATTTGTCCTTCCTGTCGTGAAATGAGGATTTTCCACCTCATTTCACATTTGAAAAGAAAAATGTGCCGAGGGGGTCCTCTTTGCTCAGGGAAAAAACCCACCACCACCATCACCATCTCATATCCTTTATTTAGAAAAATGGAGAAGGGTGGAAGGAGGGAAGAGCATTTTTTAAAATAGATGTTTTGACTTAAAGGCACATAGAGTCCTTTGCAAGTCTCCTGCCTTTTCCCTACTTCCCCAATGCCAAATAAATAAAATAAAATAAATTCTACATTTAAAATTGAATGAAATACATCAACATTAATGATTTTCCCCTTCAGGTTAACACCACCATTTGCTTCAATAATTTTTACCCATTTCGTGATAGATTTCACAATTCATGGTACAAGGTAAAATAGAGTCTGTTTTTGACAAAAACAAAAGGGAGTGTCAGTTTTTTATCAAAATAAAATAAATCTCTCACAATTTTCTTTCCATTTGACTGGATTTGCCCATCAGTTATTTCTAATTTAACTACAATTATAGCTACAAAAAATATAAAAGCAAGGAGGGGAGGAAGGGGGAGGGGAGAGATAAATGGGACACTGTTTAGAAATTGCAATTCCTTGGCCTTGGGCTGGCCAGCACATATCTTTGCTGAGAGGGAAATATTCATCAGCATTAACTGTTCCTTTTGACCTGCTGACATTTAAATGGAGAATAAAAAATAATAATAATAATAAAAAAAAAAAAGGTCCAGCAATAGCACCTCAGAAATCTAGAAAAAGTAAATTATTGTGAGGTCAGTTGTGGCTTTTTTGTTATAGGAAAAGTTTTCTACATTTCTTGAGTTCAGGTGTTCCCTGTAAATCATTTTGGCCTTGATTTTCCTGTCTAACCCCTGTCACAAGGTCTTCGTGCCTACACACTCATGCTCTGTCAGCAACGGCTCTGCAGACACTAATTTTGTAAATCTTTGCTATGTAGTGAGTGAAAACAAACCGGTCAACTTCGGTGGATGCTGATATAAGGCATCTCCCGTTGTTTTTAGAAATCCCACCGACTGTAAATTAGGGATATCCCTCCACTGAATTTGTCAGCATTCCATGGGGAATAAACACACAGACAGGCAACGTCAACTAACACCTGTGGCTGGTTTCTCACAAGGTGTATGTTGGGCACACATGCATAGGAAGGCACGGTGGCTCAGTGCTTCTTGTGGATTTGGGTACACATGTGCTGGGTTTGGCTCAGGGAAAGTTAATTTTCTTCGTAGTAACTGTGATGGGGCTGTGTTTTGGATCTGTGCTGAAAGCAGTGTTAATAACACAGAGGTGTTCTCATTACTGCTGATCAGCGCTTACACAGGGTCGAGGCTTTTTCTGCTCCTCATCACACCCCACCAGAGAGTGGGCTGGGGGTGCACAAGAAGCTGGCAGGGGGCACAGCAGGGACAGCTCATCCCAGCTGGCAATGGGGATATCCCAGACAATAACACTCCACGCTCAGCATATAAAGCTGGGGGGAAGGTGAAAAATGGGAGACACATTCACAGTGATGTGTCTCACTGTTACACGTGATGGAGCTCTGCTTTGCTGGGGGTGGCTGAACACCTGCCCGACCTTGGGAAGAGGTGAAAGAATTCCTTATTTTGCTTTTCTTGCTTATATGACTTTGACTTTACCCATTTAACTGCATTTATCTCAACCCACAAGTTTTCTCCCTGTTACCCTTCCAATTCTCTCCCCATCCCACCAGGAGGGAGTGAATGAGCTGAGATGCCCTATGTTGGAGTTAAACCATGACAACATACACACACATAACTACGTGCTCATAGCAGGGACCATGTAAATAAAAATAGAGTGTTGGCTTTAGGCTGTTAATTCTTTCTTTTAAGGAAAATTATTTTGGAAGGAAAGGAGTCTTATCACACTCTGTGAGGTTTTATGCTCTCCTCTTTATCGTTCCCCTATAAAAATCTCTGAGCCTCTTGGCCAATTTCAGTCACTTTTGTGGACTCAATATGTTCCTGCAAGGTTTGTAAAAGTAGGTGCCCAAGCAGAGAAAAGACAGTTATTAGTGCTTCCATTGAAGGAAGGTCTGTAGTAAAACTCTCTCTTATTGAACATCCCAGGATCTGCATTCACCCTTCCATTTCACATACAAATCCAAAGAAAAGTAGGTGTAGTACACGAAATACTTGTCTTGTAATCATTGTTCTCATGCTTTGATTTGGCCACACATCTTGCAACTATTTATTCACTGTAAAATCAAGTGTTATTTTCCCCTTTCATACAGTTATATATTTTTTATGTTTGCACCAACCCTTCAGAGCTCCCCCATGCCTAAGAAGTAAGGCACATAGTGTTACAGATGACAATGTATCTCTCCAAGACATGAACAAAAAAATTGCATTTTTCCAATTCCCAGTGATACTAATTACTCATTCCTGACCTTAAAGCTTCAGTGTACAAGTAGAGTCTTAAGAAGAGAGACCAGAAACTCTCTGAGGCCAGGATGCTCTCCAACAGGGATCAAAAAGAGTATGGGAACAAAGCATGTGTATAACAATGTTCCCCCAAAATGCTGCTCAAGCTTTCAGAGATTTACAGGTCAGGAACCTCTTGGGACAGAGAGATCATCTTTGGTCTTTGTAGTTGACAGAAAACATCAAACCTGTCTCAAGAAACTGCAAAAAGTTGGGGAAGAGAATAGTCTAGCCAGGAGAATATATCTTGAGTCCTCTCAAAGAAGGTGGGCCAATAAATCTGGAGGTGCCCTTTAGTGAGGTTGGCAAGACCAGGTTGTATTAAGAGATGTTCCTTAGAATGCCCCAGATCTTCTCAAATGCCCTGCTGCCACTGCAAGGTGCCACACCTGGTGACACCTTGGTTGTCTGTGTACGGAAGACTTATCTGGAACTGAGATTCTAGAGCATTTTATCCATCAAAACTTATAAAATAATCAGTGCCCAGACCAGATCCTTGTCCCTGAGGCTAGCTGCTGTGGTACTCCCATTGTATTAAAGTCATTGACCCTTTAAAAGGCAGTGGTCACCTTCAAACCACCCTTTTGAACTGGCCCCGGACTTGTGCCAATTTCTGGAAAGTGCCCAGGAGATATCTTGATACTGCTGGTTTGCCTGAGACCAAACTGGGCTTGGAGCCATTCTCTTGATGCTACAGGAGTGACTGGGAAGCTCCAGTGTCCATATCCTTGTGCTGCTTGACTCAGTAGAGGCCCATTCCTGCTGCTGTCGGTACCGGCCCAGAGCAGCTTGTTCATCATTTTATTAAACTTAATCAGAAAGACACAATTAGGGAGTATTTTTGTCTGCATTATCATTATTGATTAAGGGACTTCAGTCATTTTAGCCATCCTGACAACACAAAGGTCCCCATAATGCTTATTTCAGGAAGAAATCTGATGTGGTGACAGAAGTAGTGTTACCTGACATCATATTGTGCATGGAGACTGAAAGTATTAAACAGCATAATTAATCTCTGCCCCAAAGTGACACAAATTAAAACCCCTTAAATTGTAACTCTGAATGAAGGACAATGCAGGAGTCATTACCTTAAACACTACTGTAATGCAGTCAAAAGTGTGGCCTGGAATGGGACAGAGTGAACCTTCATATGGGAGAGATAATTTGGGTCTTTATAGCTTTCCTGAGGGCCATCAATACACAGCTAAGAGGTGGAAATAATGGCATTTTATACAGCAGTTAGCAAAATAGGACCCAGGGCTCTTACTGGAGCTTTTAGATGCTCTCATGAAGCAGGCAAGACAAACAAACAATCCCCACAAACCTCTTGTAGTCATTAACCATCATCCAAAGAACCAATAGCTGGGTGTGAGAGGGATCCTGTCTCCCAGGAAAGATGATTGAAAGAGAAAAATGCCAAGAAAAACATCTCTTGGACTGAATTATTTCACCTTTGACAAAACAAGCTGTTCTTCAAGCATCATCTTATTTTTCACGTCACTACCAAAGCTTTTCTCATTTTCATTCCCTTTAGGATAATCCTGGTTTCCTTTTGGTGTATTTAAAGCCCAGAAGGATTTTTCTCTCCTCCTGACCAGCAACCTCATTGACAGAAGTCAAACTGGTGTCTGTGGCTCATCACAAAGGTGGGGGGCAGTGAAAGGCAGAGCCTTTGTGATTCCAGTCACCGTCTCTCTGTCCTAGGAATGATAAAACTGCCACCACCACCTGAAAGCACAACAACAATTTTGTCAGATGCCAGACCTAAAAATGAATGTGGCCGTGCCATGCACTGCTCTGAGTTGTGGATATAATGAGTTTTGAATGGGAAGTCCCGGACACAATAAATCTGTGCCATATGTGACCATTTCCTGCGTCAGTTCCTTTCTCATAACCAGTGGAGGCTTCTCCCTCCCCCCCCACTTTCCCTTTCATGACCCCACACCAGGGCTCTGAAATCTTTCAGGGTTGCTTATGGGCCCCAGGCCTTTCCACAGCAGTTGCATAAATAAATGAGTTTGACAGCAAACATCATAAGGGTTAGTGGTAATGTGTGCTCCGCACAAGTGCTCGTGCTACTCGCTGGAGAAAAGGGGGAGGAAAGAGCTCGTTCTGTTACCACAAACAAAAGTATGTTCTCTGACAAGTGGTGAAAGAATTAGTCAAATAAACTTGAACTCTATTCAGACCATGGTTGCCAGGTTTTGTTATGGACTGGGAGGCTCTCAGCTTCGCTTTCCCTCCTTGTCCTGCACTCACTCACTGCAAAGACAAATCATCCTTTTTTTTCTGCAAAAACAAAGCGAGGGGATAAAACGAACAGCCTCAAAATAACATTTGAAGGGAACTTCACTTTACTGTTATTAATATTAATATTATTATTATTATAATTTCTTCCCAATGAGAACAGTTCTTTGGGCCTGGGAACAGACTCACAAAGAGACTGAACGATTTTCCATTAGAAGTGGGCTGGAAGGAAAAGGCCAAATACCTGTTAGATTTTGCAAATATTTGGATTAGAATTAAGCTTTTAAAAGATAATGATTTTTATAACAAGTAAGTGGAAGAGAGGACAGAATAGAACAAACTATTTGTCCTATGTTTCCCCATTTTTATTCATTAATAAATCAAATATTTTGACTAAATAGCTGAATTTTGCTAAGTAACTTCTCTGTAGAACATTACTATCAAAAAAAACCCTTTTTCTCCAGCAATACCATTTAAAAAAAAATATATTCACATATCTTAATTTCAGCCCAGAAAGACCACAGACATTTCACTTAGTATCTTAAAGGGTATAATTCGTTTATAGAATTTGTATACAAATTATTAAGAAGGAAGGTTATTTTCTCACATCCAATGTAGAGAGAACCAAAAAAAAAAAAAAAGTGTTAATATTTTTACCAGGGAGGTATATGCTGGAAATTAGAAAAATATCTTTTTAATAAAAAATAAAATAAATATAAGTAGCAAGGGTTTGAAACCAACTGATTAGAACATTATGGATCTAACAAAAGTGAAGAATTTTTTTAGCAGGTTATTTTAATTTCTTTTGGGAGCACTGTAATTACAAATATCACTTTGGGCTCTTTTTCTTTCTTTCTTTCTTTCTTTCTTTCTTTCTTTCTTTCTTTCTTTCTTTCTTTCTTTCTTTCTTTCTTTCTTTCTTTCCTTCCTTCCTTCCTTCCTTCCTTCCTTCCTTCCTTCCTTCCTTCCTTCCTTCCTTCTTTCTTTCTCTCTCTCTTTCTCTCTTTCTCTCTTTCTTTCTTTCTCTCTTTTTTTCTCTCTTTCTTTTCTTCCTGCCTTGGCTGAAGGTGCAGTCCTAGATCTTGTGACCAAAAGGTCCCCAAGCACAAGAGTCCCTGTGACATTATGAGGGTGATTTTCAGCAATATTAGTCCTGTATGGGCTATGGACTTGAATCTGAAAGCAGAAGGATTTCATTATGGGTATAGACAGCTATATTATGCCATGACATATTTATGACAATGGAAAGTAATGGGAGGCAAGTATTTTAAGCCTTGGAAGCTGAAATAAATCTGAAAGCACAGCGCAGACTCTGAACACCTATGAAAACACACTGAAGAGGTAAAATTTGAGATACAAAGGCTACAGTCATTATCTGAGCACATAGAATGGGATTCATCCCATCAATTCTAGCTGCCTAAATGTTAAGCATCTAGTCTAAGCTAATTATCTAGGCTGAGCTGTTCATCTAGACAATAATCATTAGGGAGAGAGAGGAGAGACTTTTAGAGGGTCATTCATTCCTGCTTTTCTTTGGATGGATTGTATCACATTTGGAGGTGTCAGCCTCTACTGGTTATATGTGAAACCTAGATGATAGATAGTTTGGATTCAAGGCCTGTATTTAGAATCATAGAATCACAGAATCATTAAGGTTGCAAAAGACCTCCAGGATCACTGAGTCCAAGTTTTGACCAAACACCACCTTACAACTAAGCCCAAATACTACTGATGTCACTAACAAGGGTTGCAGAACAGCCAGGCCAGTCAGTGTTCCTGTTCTGAGACAAGTGGGGCATGATAGCTCTGTACACACCTCTAAAGTAACCATCCCCTCCAGTTATGAACAAGGGGAAAGAAAGAAAGGTGGGACATGAAGCTACTACCATGGCGATAAAAAATAAGAAAGAAATTTCCCCTATCCCTAACAGGGTTAAACAGGCTACAAAAAAATTTTTGAGGAAGACCCTGAAAAAAATCAAACTCTGCATTTGGCTTTTGCAGCTCTGATGGCCAAGCCACTGGATCCAGGTACTCCCACACGTGCCTGGTGCATTCACCCTGCAGACCACAGCTGTTTGCTCCTGAGTAAAGACGACACAGAGGAAAATACCTTGCAAAGCACCGAAATGGAGAATTTTTCCCAAAAGAGATGAGCAAACACAAGAGCCTAAAAAAAATAAATTCTAATCTCAGGAAACAACATGGGGATAAGGGACAGAAGGAGATGGGTTTCAAACATCACTGAAAAGAAAATAAAATGTGTAGTCATAGTCCTAAAATACCATGGCTACATTGAATCTTAGGGAAAAAAGGGTCAAAAGAGATTTTTTTTGTTTTTTTAATCATAGTGTATCTACAATTTATGTATACTAGGAAAAAACTCCCAGGTTAGAGTATGTTCAGAGATGCTGCCAGGGTTGCAAATGACTTGGAGAAGATCTGTGATCCTAATGACACTTTCATCCATAACTTCATAAGGTTGCAGGATGGTTTGAAGAATCTTTGAGGGTTGGTTTTGCTCATAGTTGTTATACTCGGTGTGCTTATGTTACATAGTCAAAGGACTGTTCCTTGTCCCATCAAAGTCTTCTGGACAGCTCCAACAGGGAAAGAGTAGGTTTGGAGGTGGAATATCTCTTGTACTTTACCAGATACCATTCTTCATCTTCATATAAATGTGACTGAACACAGAGTCACACTAATCCTCGGTTTGTGGTACAGTGCCCATGGAGAAAACAAGTAACTACATCGGTGGACCACTGAAAACGCTCACTAGTCCAGATTGTCCTGCTCTAACTGATCTAAGGATCACTCCCTTTGAATTTTTTTCCAGACTTACTAGTGAGCAGTTTGAAATTTCAGACAGCCCTTGGAGTTATTTTGGCCAGGGAGTATATTTAAAACTCATTGTGCCTAATGTTGTCTTTCTACAATTGAGAAGTAATCAGGAAAGACGTGAAAATAAATAGACAAGCGAGAGCCAAAATGAAATATGAAGTGGCTAGAAAGGAGTCTGCTCTCTAATGTATTTTTTCAGCTTATTATTGTAAAAGCCCAGAGCAAAAGAGTTGCTTTGAAGAGTCTTTTGTTAATAGTGGAAAGGTTGTCCTTATATTTTTCTTAACTTTTTATTTATTAGCCATGCTGCACAGGGCACTTCCATAAGTGATGGCTGAGTTTCAGGTTACAGGGACTTGTTTAGTCTGAAAACATCCCAGGCTGCAATGGGAAGCAGAAAAGAGAAGTAACAGCCTATTGCACAGAGCTTGAAGGAACTCACACCGAAGCCCATTTGTTCTCTGCTTCTCCCTGTAATTTCTGGTGGTTGAGCTTGCAAGGATTTGGATGTCTCTGTTTGGATGGTTAAAATGCACTCCCTGCAGGCCACTTCCTCAGGTGGTCTAGCTGATGACAGCGTGATGCTTAGGCCAATATAAAATAGCTGATGTGTTGACCCTTTCTGAAAATAAAATTATAAAGCTGCATTCCTGCACGGGCAATCCTCCAGAACATTGTGAAAAAAAAAGAAAATAAATGTTATTGAGGGCACTTATCTTATGCTCAAGCCCTGAAACATGACAGTCGATAACATTTTTGAGACTCTTGGTGTTGGGGTACTATGTAGTTATTTATCATTGCCCTGATTATGGCGCTAAGCATAAAAATATTCACTTTCTACAAAATCTCATCAAAGCTGAGATGGTGGAAAACATTAGCTGTGTGCAGGAAAACAAACAGGTGCATTAAGCAGATTTGTTTCTTTGGGAGTTTTTAGTGCTTTAACACCAAGGGAAGAAAAAGGGCACTGAAACCAAGTTAGGATAGGCAGAGCAATACAGATTCTCCAAGGCTGCTTAGCTTACAAATCCTGCTGAAACTTAGAAGATGCCCTTCATGAATAATATTCTACATTACCCAATTTTTATGAAGAGAGTTGTTAGTATGGACAATCTTGGTCTGTTTTTTTTTTTTATTTTTTATTTTTTGGTATAACACCAGCATTGCCAGACACATACATAAGACAAGCACAAACATGATTTTTCCTTGTTTATTGCATCAAAGATATCGGAACATATTTAATTTTCCGGGCATACCAGTTGGAAAGCTGAGCTGGAAAGTTCTCAGCAGGATCCTCCACAGGCTGGTTTGGGACATCAGAGAGCATCTTTCAGCTCCCAGAATGCCACAAAGAGCTAAGCCAGTTTGGAGAGCCTACAAAGAGCCCATCTGGCAGGGTTTGCTCAGTTTCTACGTCTCATCTGGCTCATAAAGGACAGCAGGCAGAAGCTTTGTAGGTCACGTTTGGATTCCACCAGCATGGAGAGGCTCATTCCAGAGTCAGACAACATCAAGGACTGAGTACTAAGTACTGAGAATAATCCAGAAGGCAGAAAACTGGTTCTGCACACTTCCAAACCCGCGTTGCCTTGTCAAGACATCAGGGCTACAACCACTCTCCTTAAAAGCCGCAGGAATTCTGTTTGTGTATAAATTCCCTGGGGAAGAGCTTTCAGCAGAGATCTCACTTTCCAACCCAAATCTGCCCAAAAGTTTGGTACATTATGTCAAGAACATGTTGTCAGTTGTTAAAAATGGATTCATACTTTTTGCATGTCATGTTTCCCTGAGGTTCCAAAAGGGTTAATAGTTCTGGCAGCACCACAGTCAGTAACCTGAATGATCAACCAGAAGGATCCCTCTGCTGCCAAGGACACTGAACAGAGGAGGAACATAAGGAAATCTTGACTTTTTTATCTCTTTTGCTCTCCATGGCTCACATGGAGCAGGAGCTCAGACACAGAGGCCTCAGAAGGAGAGATCTGAATTTAATAAAGCTGTCTGGGGAGAGGGAGACAGAGAAGAGAAGATCACGGAGATAAGAGAAGCAGAGAAAGGAAGAGAGGAGGAGAAAGAACATTACAGCTGAGTGTTGATGGCTGTGTCCTTTCAGACTCGAGTGGACAGAAGAGAAATATTTGTTTAAGAGATGGGACTCCAACTCACTATAGAAAGAAGAAGGAAGAAGAAAAAAAAAAAAAAGAATATTTTATGGTTAGTGACCCTTTAAATTCAGTGCAGCTACACCTACAGTATGCAAGCAAAGTTAGATCCTGAATGGGAAAATAACCTCTTTTGAGATAAAAATTCCACAGATTAACTAAGTGAGGGAGCCTGTTTGATCCCCCACTTCTGCAGTCTTTGCCCATTTCCTCTTGGAGAATAAAAGTTGATTGAGGGGGAGGAGGAAGAAGGAGGGGGCTCATCTATTCTCCACTGGCACTCACAGCCCTCTCCACCAAGGTGCAAAGTTGACTTCCTTACAGAAAAATCAGAGACCAAATGCACTGCCACAGCTCCCAT
This sequence comes from Oxyruncus cristatus, assembly GCA_013399855.1. Classification (NCBI taxonomy): domain Eukaryota; kingdom Metazoa; phylum Chordata; class Aves; order Passeriformes; family Cotingidae; genus Oxyruncus; species Oxyruncus cristatus. The sequence continues at coordinate 200,105 of VXAY01003862.1, read as the reverse complement.
CTGAGGACTTTTCTTTTCCACAAGATTCTGTTTGTTAGAAAAACCGAAAAGACACCGGAGGGAAAATAAATGCAGATACATTTTTAATGCATGCATTTAATTTTCAGAACATGGTGGGCACTTCAGTGCCGGGTGCTGGAACTGCAAGGGAGAATTTATCTAATCAGTCCTCCGTGTCCCCGCTCCATTGACATAATGTGGTCCTGCCGATTAAAGCACTGGAGTCACAGCTCTGCCTTTGCCTTCTCTTTCATACTAAAATTATTGATGTGCTTTGTACAATGTGTAATTGCCATTATTGTATATGTGCCTGGAGCGTGTGCAGAGCTGAAATTGAAATAAATAAGCAAACAAAAATCACACGATAGCGAGTCTCTGATGGTATGGAGCGGGGGGGGTGTGGGGTCTGGGTTGGTGTCGTGGCATCACGAGCTGAAAATAGGATTTCATACTGCTGTGACTGGTTTTGATAGAGTGAGATTCGATAAGACTGGAAGAAAGGCTGCCCTGATCCTCCAGTCTGACCCTCAGTAAACACCAAATCAAAGTACCTCTTGTAGCATCCCGGGTCTGAGCCTCACCATCCAAGGATTTCTCTGGAGAAGTCCTGATTTACATCACCTGAGGATCTTGCCCAGTGTCAGGCACTCACTTTTGCTCCCTGTCTTTCTCTCTCTCATAGACACGCAGTAGATTTGTTCTTTACATTTAATTTATGCAAGCGAGGCGCAGAATACATTTCAGTAACGCCAATTAGATACGCACTAATTTCTTCTCTGTGAAATAGCAGTAAGTAATTAATCAGAATTTTGATCACAACTCAGTTGGCAATTCTAATTGCACTTGTCATTTCCACAGCAAATACAGAATCATTATCTTTTTCGCCGAGTCCTCTCTTCCTAATCATCCAGGGTGCTGGAAGCAAAACATTTCCAAGAACTAGATATTGTCTCTATCAACCAGCCGCCTTAATACCTTTGGACTGAGGGTTAGTGGGTTCAGTCCGTGGCTGTGTTTTATTTCAAGCTTCATCATAATTTTAAAGGGAATAGCTAGTGGCAGGCTGGCTGCTTGCCTGGGGGAGGGGGGATTCTGCCTCATAAAATTATGAGGAAGGATAAAAGCTTGCAGCTCACTCCATTAAAAACCTTCTGGGAGAGCACTAAAGATGCCTGACCTTTGCACAAGCATCCAGCAAGGCATCTAAGGGACATATGGACGTTGAGCAGATCTGTATCATCAAAGTCCACGCTGCTTCTTCGAGGCACCACATCCATGTTTAACTCCAGGCACTGCCAGCCATCTCGGCAAGGAACAGGATGATCAGGGGAGATCAGTGCCCTGTGTTTCACCGAAACAGTGTTTCCATGACCATTTCAGGATCGTTCTGATGACCTGTGAAAACTGACAGTGCTGGTTTAGAGCAAGAATGGGTTAAGATTATCTGTCTGGATGGTGTTATGGCCAGGGGTCTGTGGAGACAGGGCTGCCCTTTGCTGTGCTCCAAAAAGCTGACAGTGAGATACTCCTCAAATGGCTTAGAGGAAGGAAGAAAGAGAGCAGGAAGAGAAAGGGAGATTCACCATTCAGGAACTGAGCCCTGCAGGGAGCTGAGGGTGTACCTAAACCAGGTCCAGACTTCAAATCCAGTGTGGCACCTCAGCTTCCTCTGCAAAAAAAATTGTGACTGGACTACAGTCCAGTTCCTTACTCAGATTCTTCATATAATTCAAACCCAGGTGATTATTATTTTCCCAGGTAATCCCAAATCATACACAGTAAGTTTGGGAGCAACCACCAAAACTCTCAATTCTGTCAACTATAACTAGTGAAAAGGCATCTACAAGAAGTGTAAAGATACTTTGTGAAAGAAGTCTCTGCAAAGAATATGTTGTGAACCAGAATAGTTCTGGTTCTACCCTTACATACAATTTTAGCAAGTAGCATCAATGAAAATGGTTGGTTTGAAGACTATCCAAGCATCTCCTGTACTCCCCCAAATCTTTCTTCTCCCTGCCCTAAGCAACAGAAATCACTGAAAGAACAGGAAGGCATCACTCAGCCTTTTGCTTTTCTTCCCCAGGGCTTTTTTTTTTTTTTTGTTAATTCTCTTGCTTTTATTCCAGATTTCAGAGGTCAATAGGAAGGATTTGAGGGGAAGTGTAACCTGTCTGAGTCCTTCTACTCCTATACACCAAAACTCTGCCACTGAAAGAGGTGAAAACTCTCAATATTAGTGATGACGCTAGGGACAAAACATCTCAGAACCCAGCTATGAACTTTGAAGCCAGGAACAACAGTGCCTGAGATTTTGGTGGGCTGAATCTTTTCCATAAAGGACAGGAAAATATGTCAGACTAAATGTCTGAATTGCCACAGAGATTTTCTTCTGAGATCAGTGTAGGGGTGGCATGTTAAGCATACTTTCCATGATGAAAAGTCTCAAAAGCTTGGATCATACATTTTCCAGGCTCAACTTTACCTTCTGGGACAGAGTGGGACACTGACATTTTCCATCAGTCTTAAAAAGAGGTACCCTGAGTCCATGCCCACACTTGGGAAGGGTTATGCCTTAGCCCTAGCACTCAATCACACATATTTTACATTCCTAGAACAATGTTTGGCATGTTTTCTTGTCTAGGTCAACTAGAACTGACCAAAACAGTGTCTAGCAGCTGTCTGAGGCTTAATGTGATTTGTGACCATCCCAGTTTGGATGCAACCACTGTGGTCTGGAGGAAAGAGGGTTTTAATAATTATACATGTGGCTATGCTAAGAGTTGGCCATGGACGGGGACACCTTTCAGTAGACCAGCTTGCTCAAAGCCCCATCCAACATGGCCTTGAACGCTTCCAGGGATGAGGATATGTCCCACCTCAAGCCAATCAGGAGCACGGGAGGCACTGGGAGAGCTAAAAATGAGGTTGCCTTCATCAGTTTTTTTTTCCTGACCAGCTATCCACACTCTGACAGAGTCAGCAATGATTGTGATGATTATCTAAACATATATGGGAGACCCCAAAAAAGCTGAAAAGAACAAAAACTGTTCAAAAAGAGGTAACACAGAAACTGCAAAAAAGAAAGGATGCCTTTTAATTCACTATGGTCAGGGTTGCTTAATCACCTCAGAGTGGGAAAATGAAAAAGAAACAGCAGCTTTTGGAACCTGAGCATCTTTGAAGACAGAGCAAACCAACACAGCACAGATTTATGAAGACAGCAGATCACATCCCAGATTAGTTACAGCAGCCAAAAGGAAAAAATAAGAGCTTTAAAACCAGAGGCAGTGGGATACAATCAGAGTAGTGCAAAAAACATCAGCTTCAACACAGATATATAAGTAATGGATGGTCCTGAAGAGACATTCTGGCTACATCTCCACTAGTAAATTAAATGTGCCCAGGAGTGTTCCCAGACACCGAGGCCAAGTGACGTGATCTGGTTGCATTCATCTCTGAAACTACCTCAGCTTTAAAACCAGGATGGATTCATCCAACAGACCAAGTGGGAATGTTCCCTGGCACACGTAAATTCCCAAGCTGCACACAAGAATTTTTTGGGAGAGCGTTAATTGGCCCAGGACAAAAGCATGCCAGGGGCTGTGGTAAACATTTTGGCAGAGCAGAGGATTGTGTCTCTGTGCCTGTGGCCTAACATCACTTTATTTATCTTTGCATGGGCAGGGCCCCTGCCCACATGAACCTCTGCCCCTAGAGAGTGCTTCTCTGACCACAAATTCACCTATAAATTTAACAGAGTGCACAGGCCACAGTTAGAGAGGTATCCAAAGCCTCAGGAAACCTGCAACCCATATTATTTCTGGGCCCCTTTGAGAGAAGAGTTCACACCCAGAGGAAGAGATCAAGCAGATGTTGTGGGAAATATTTGGCCTTCTTTTGGCATTTGTCATCATGCTTTGTAAGTTCATAGAGTCACAGAATGGTTTGGGTTGAAGAGACCTCAAAGATGTTCTAGTTCCAATCCCCCTGCCATGGGCAGGGACACTTTCCACTGTCCCAGGCTGCTCCAAGCCCTGTCCAACATGTCCTGGAACATTGACAGGGATGGGGCAGGGACAGCTTCTCTGGGCCACCTGTGCCAGAGCCTCACCACCCTCACAGTAAGAATTTCTTCCTATTTTTTTGTATGTTTGTTGCAAACAAGCTATTGCTGTTCATTTTGCAGTTTACAAGGCTGTAGTACATTTTCTTGTACTAGAAAAATAAAGCCCACTAACACAAACAAGCTGTGGAAACCCTCTCACAGACACTCTGAGAAAAAAACAAGAGAAAGAGTGGGATGAGGTGAGGAGTGGCTACACCAGCAGGACTCTACCACCAGTGGTGGAGAAAATACTCTGTTGTCTGCCCTTGCCTTGGGTGACAACTGTGAACCTCAGTAAAACCTCTTGCTGTTTCTTTTAGCTGTACAATACAATGTGCACAGAAACACTTGCACAGAGACAAGACAGGGCTGATCCACAGCAGAATCCATCAATGCCAGGAGGAGCCAGAAGCACAGGCTGGGGCTGTGTGTAAATGCACCCGCAGAGAGCAGGACAACAGCAGTGTGAGCTCAGCCCTCTTGGCAGGACCCCAAGCAGGTCCAGTGTCATGAACATCACCTCAGCCAACACACACCTGCGCAGAAGCACACAAAGAACAGGACACAAAAACATCATAGAACTCTTAAGGTTGGAAAAGACCTCTAAAATCATCAAGTCCAACCTTTGAGCAAATACCACCATGCTCAGTAAACCATACTGTGAATCATCTCCCAGCCAAGGTGGAGGCAGAGCTGACAGAAGAGCAGATAGTGCTGCCCACTCTGAGAGCTGCCCCCATCAACGACCAGGGACATATCTTGCCTCTGTGTTTCCACTTCCCTCCTTCTTTACATGCTCCACCAGTGGTTCTTTTGCCTCTGTGGACAGGAGTCCATTGCACATTCACGACAGAGAAGACTGAAATTATCATCATTTTTCATTCGAGACTTTCTTTGCATCTCCTGTCTGCTTTGCTCTTCAGTGCTCATACCAGCATTTGGATTTTCAATGGAAAGTCACCCAGATCAGGCTCATTATCACCCTTTTCCAGGTGACCTGGGAGCAATACACACACCTGAAAAGTGAGCAGAGAGTTGAGCTGATGCCTCCTGGCCTGAAGACATGGGGACATGCAGGGGCTGAGTGACTCCAGAGCACGGTGCCATCGAAAACAGCACTTTGCCTGGAGGCCCATCGAGTTGAATTAGAAAAGAACCATTAATTAACTTGACTTAAGAGAAGGCTGATGCAGGGCAATGTGACCTTTTCTCTATGTCACATGCCACACGGATTTGAGCCTCCATCTGATGCTTTGTCACCGCCAGTCCTTGTTTTTTAGATCACTGGATTGCAGGGGGGTGATGGTGACCAAAAGGATTGTGGCAGCAGAAGGGAAGAAATGACAGTTTTACTATTCCAGTGATCTCTGCACCAAAGACAGAAGAATCCTATTACGCATCTGCCTTCTATTACCTTGCAATGTGTATATATATAGATATGTATATTTTTATGTATGTATGTACACACACACACATATAGATATATGTATACGTACCCTATCTCAGGTGTTGTGAACACATAACACCTCGTGTGCATTCAGTTAATATCCTTATCTAGTGTAGTTTGAACAGTGTTTGACAGAAAAACTAACAATGGCATCAGTTTACAAAAATGCAGACTAGGATTACTTAATGCTGCTCAATTTTTGCATAAATGGGATGGCAACAGAAGCAGCTTTGTGCAGGCTTCTCTAATCAGCTCAGTGTATTGCTGAAATACTTGAAATTTGGTATTGAATTAGCCAGCCTCAGGGATTAGAGGGAAAGTGTAGTTGACAGCCTTTAAAATCATAGAATCACGGAATGGTTTGGGTTGGAAGGGATCTTAAAGATTATCTTGTTCCAAATGCCCTGCCATGGGTAGGGACACCTTCCATTGTCCCACATTACTCCAAGCCCCATCCAAGCTGGCCTTGGACACTTCCAGGGATGGGGCAGCCACAGTTTCTCTGGGCAACCTGTGTCAGGGCCTCACTACCATCACAGCCAAGAATTTCCTCCTAATATCTAGTCTAATCCAAATATTCAGTTTAAGGCCACTACCCCTTGTCCTATCACTACATGCACTTGCTTCTTAGGCACAAATTTTGGTGAGAGATAAATTATTTCAGTAAGGCAAGATGAATCTTCTGAGTTTAACTTGAATCTCTCTTTGGAAAAGCAAGCAAATCTATCCCTATCCATGACATTCAAGATACATCTACACCTTCTCTTTAGTGCAACACAAGATCTCCCTCAAGACCTGACCCACAGCCCACAGCAGCAATAAACCAGGAATTACAGATTCTAGGGATGAGGGAAAAACAGCTTTCAGAGCACATGTGATTCTCTGAGCCTCAGTCTGTTTGGAAGCTTCACAGACTGTGAGGGACACCTGTGCTGGTTGTCCATGGGTGACTGCAGGTGTTTCTACACTGTCATCCTCCACCTGTGTGTTCCCTGTGAGGTGAAAGCTGGATGGATCGGGGAGCTCACTGAGCCCTGAGTTTCTCCACAGATCCTTGTTTGAGAGTTGTGTCAACACAGACATTGAGATCAGAGGTGCAGGGTTTCATTCTCTGAATTTGAGATTTTTTTTGACTGCAGTGTTGAAAAAGAAAATACAAGGGAAAAGTACTTCTCAAATTCCATTGAATAACACTGGCAAGGAAAGACATGTCAATGGTGTGCCCACATACAGCTCACATAGAGCAAAAAACCTCATAATGGCTTGAAAAATGCTTTTCCGTGTCCCAATAAATCGCCGTGGCTTAAAGTATTGAGGGTTGGTTTTGAAACTTCTCTCGATTAAATCTGAGCTTTTATCTCAGTGAAAACACTTCCATCTTACTAAACAAACACAACATGATCAGCAGTGGACTCAGAAAATCCTCTCACATCTCGTTATCCCACAGTTTAGATTAGGGCTTTTATAGCTTGACTTCCTAATTCAACCACAGGATCAGCTCTGCTCCCCTCTGCCTCAGCCTGTGCAGTGCTAATATATTATTTCTGTAACACGAAGAGCAAAGCAAAGGAATATAAAGTGCTCTTGTGGCAGCAAGTTAATTTTGATTTAACCTTCCAGTGCTTGACATTGCAGCCATTAACACTCGTTAAAGAGTTGTTTGAAAAGAAACACCAAGTAAGCAAGCAATAAGCTCTTACTCAAACAAAAAGGCTCCCAGGGGGGCTGGCTGCATTGTTTCCTGCAACACAAAATGTTCCTTTGTCATTCCTTTCGGCAAGATGTCCTATCCACGCCAAGGTGGACCCTTCTGGGCCTATTTACCGTGAAACACCTCACCTGTGAAAAGGCTTCTGAAACTGAATTATGAGGATTTTCACCCTGAGAACACTGGACGATGGAGTGGAAATTCCCAGGTCTAAGCCAAGACCAGCCACAGTAAATCTTCTGGCTCTGACATGGACTTGCTCAAGTCCCACAGACCTGGCTGTGCTTCAGTTTTCCCTCCTGCCATTTCATTTACCCATTTAGGGCTGCAAATTCCTCCCAACAGGAATCTCTGGCTGTATGACAGTGCCTAGAGTCTCCAGTCCCATTTACTACGGTATGAGAGCTCTTAAAGAGCTGCAAATACACAGAGACTGAGACACTGAAGAGCATATTCAAATAAAGAAAAGTGGCATGATAGACTTCTGGTCTTGCAGCTTTCCAGCATTAGGGTTGTTCAGCTGGTGGTGCAATCCACTTTTATTTCTCTTTTCAAAATTTTATTTCTCCTTGGCCCTACACCACAGAATTATAGAATCATAGAATCATTAAGGTTGGAAATGACCTTTAAGACCATCAAGTCCAAGTATCACCACCACCATGTTCACCATTAAACCTCTTACCTCAAAGCTCTTGGGCTCATCTTACTGGTGGGAGGAAATTGCTTTACAGAGAAAGCAGTTGGACACAACAGTAACTGCAGACACTTCAAGGACTAAACCAAAATTATTTATTGCCCTTTGATCTTAGGCCTCATCTTTTTCCTTTGCAGATCCCAGACACTCCAAGCCAGAGACAGAGTTTTCCAGAGTGACACAAGGAATTTGGTTCCTGGTGTCAAACTCCTAATGAGGTTATTTAAGATTTAAAAACATCATTTCCCAGGGAACATTCATACAGTGTTTTGCCAGCAGACCCAAGGTCACACAGATTTCACTTCTAGATGATCCCAACCGAAGCAGCTGGACTTTGATGATCCTTATGGGTCCCTTCCAACTCAGGATATTCTAACTTAGACTGGTCTAGGTCCTGGCAAACAGGTCACATGGAGGTGAATACATGATACAATTGAAGAGAAGAGGCTTCATGCTCACTGCACACTGGGAGCATAGACAAAGACACCAAGACAGCATTTTCTCCTTGCTCGGGATCACACAGAAAACTCTGAGGAAAAATCTGGGTTCGGTTTGTTGGGTTGATTTAGAATATTTCTCTTTTTACTCCCTTCCCCTCCAAACTCCAACCTAACCCTCTCAAAGAAAGACACCTGGAAAAAAAAAAAAAAAAAAGAGACTTTGCTTTTCAAAAGCACATCTGACTCCCACTGCAGTAATATTATTTTCCTAAGAAGACCTCAAACTGTGAATGTAAAAGCACATAGATTCAACACCCACAAAATAAGAAGAATAAGATAATAACCCTGGACAATGAGAAAATTGCACAAGTTCACTTTCCATGTCAGTATGCATTTCCCTTTAAGAATTTTCATTTCCCTTTAAGCAATTCTATTATTCACACATAGCATTTCTAATCATTCTTTCAAGTGTTTCTGTGTAACTTATCAGGGTTTGATGAATGCCAGAATAAGCACTAGAGGGAAAATCCACATAACTGGACACTAACCCAAAGGTTTTAACAAGACCTCTACATTTTTCTCTTTTTAATATAATCTTTATTCAAGCATTTTATGCTTTGATCATAAATATGGCTTTTTTATTGGTATTATTATTGACTTTTTCCCACCCATCCTCTTGCTTAATCCACCATCCCATAACTTGTGAGCCTTCCAGGGTTGCAGTGAAGAGTTATTAGTTACAAAGGGCTTCTTTGGAAACAACATCTACACAAAATCAGTCAAAGTAAACAACTAAACTTCTATACTTACTTCTACTGAATTGGGACCCATACTCACTTTGCAGAGAGAACAGGAAAAAAAACAAGAAAACATCCAATATAAATACCTGAATATGAGTGACTGAATATGAGTTAGAGAATATGAGTGACTTGTTCACTGCCAAACATGGAGGTATTCACTGTCAACAAGAATTCCTAAGGATGACCTTGGACCCAGACATTGTCAGTCACACAAAGGGAGGTTTGAATGACTAAAAGAGTGGCTGAGACAAGATACATCAAGAAATAGTACTGGAATTCGATGTACTTCCACGTCACACTGTGCTTGAAGGACTGCTTTGGAAGGCAGGGGATATGAGAGATAAAGTCAGTCTATAAATGCTGAATACTCTTCCCAAAGCAGCCACTGCCTCCAACAATGCACTAGAAACATCTTAAAACTTGATCCTGGTTTTTAAGCCAGTCTTGGAGCTCTGTAGGACTCATTTTTGCACGACACTGTTGTGGGCAGCCCTGCACTTGTACTTGAGCTCTGGCTGGTTTTGGGTTCTTTTCTCTGGCGTGCTGTTCAGACATAAATAGAGTCAGATGTTTTTCCAGAAAGCCTCAGGGTTTCCAAGAGCAAGGGATTCTTTTAGTTATGTGTGGTCACTGGCTTCCATTGGGCTTCCTTCTGCCTTCAGTCACAAATTTGAGTGGCTGAGGAAGCTTGAATCCTTGGGTTCTAGAGAAGCAACGGAGAAAGCAGGTTTCCAACCCTGCACAAGGATCCAAACCAGCCACCTGAAGCAGGTTTCACAGGCAGCTGGGCAGAATATTTTCTCTAAAGCCAATTTGGATGTCTTACCCTGTGGTTTCAAACACATAAAGGGGAACATCACATAATTTTCCTGCAATGCTAAAATAACTTCTAGTGGTTCTACTTCTACCTCTAATAATTTATAATAACAACATTTATATTCAGGGAAACCTGAATATATAAATATATATACAAATATATATATTCCAGTACCTAAAAGGAGCCTACAGGAAGGCTGGAGAGGGACTTCTTACAAGGGCATGCAGTGATAGGAGGAGGGGGAATGGCCTTAAACTGAAGGAGGATAGATTTAGATTAGGTATTAGGAAGAAATTTTTCCCTGTGAGGGTGGTAAGGCCCTGGAAAAGGTTGCCCAGAGAAGCTGTTGCTGCCCCATCCCTGGAAGTCTTCAAGACCAGGCTGGACGGGGCTTGAAGCAACCTGGAATAGTGGAAGGTGTCCCTGCCCATGGGACAATATGATTTTTCAAGGTCCTTTCCAACCCAAACCATTCTATGACTCAATGACTCAGAGAACTGCAAAACTCCTCAACAACTGGTACAGCCTATTCCCTTACCCCACAGCAAGCTATGGTCTACCAGGCTTCATTTCTGACACATCCTGCTGTCGTTTTATCTCTTAGCTCCCTCTCCAGAGATGAGAAGAAGGCACTTGTGCCCATCTCCTAAGGCACAAAGACCAGAGACACTACAGCTTAGCCCTGCTCCTATTTGGGGTGTGCTTTTAAATGGGGTCGCTCCTCAGAGTGAGACATGCAGAGAAAATTTAGGTAATTCATCACAAGGTGCATCAATAGGTCCAAGAAGATCCAAGGACTCTCTGCAGCTATTAGGGAAATTTTTGCCAAGTGTTTTCTTCAACTGAATATTTATCCAATAGAGCTGTACCCTTTATTTGTTTCATATCTATTTTGATACAATCTCAAATCGATCTGGTGCTTTTTGTGAGCTAATTCTATAATCTGTCACAGGGAAACCTTCTTCACTGAAAGGAGGGTCAGTCATTGGAACAGGTTGCCCAGGGCAGTGGTGGAATCACCATCCCTAGAAGTGCTCAAAACACATGTAGATGTGACGCTTGGGGACATGGGATTGGCAGTGCTGGGGTAACAGTTGGACTTGATGACCTTGGAAGGCTTTTCCAGCTTAAAGGATTCTATGATTCCATCAGTCCCACGGAGGGGAAAAAATTATTGTTCTTTCAATGTGGACCTTATAGGGATGAAACTCTTTTTCAGTCCAGTAACTGTTCCATCCTGGTGAGCATGGGAAGAAAACAAGGAGGCAGGATTACCCTGGTTTTGCAATGTGCTTATTAATTTCAGAAAAACCACTGCAGGAACAAAGTTTATTAGTGAGTAGGAGGATGTTTCAGGAACAGAGCCCGACTGAAAATAATCAGCTCCCTTTAATTAATTGCATGCAGTTTTATTGCATAACTGATTGTTTTAAACCTTGGCCAATTAGCTTGTCAAACACAGAAGTTAAATTCTCTATTGGTCTCTCAAGTAAGGTCTATGCCAAAGTTTTAAATTCAAGTTGCCTTATCCAAGCAACCAGAAAATAGGGCCTCTTGAAACTAAAATTATTGGGCAGCTACCCAGATTTGGAATAAAGAGTATGAAAGACAAAGAAAAAAAAAGCAAGGACATAGAAGTCCAATATATTACTCAGGTCCATGGCCCCTATTCTGGGGCAAATTGCAGTTGCAAGGTTATCCTTTCTTGACAACTTATTTTCAAAGAAAAGTTGAAGTACTGTGGTCAATTTGACACGCCTACAACACAGAAGAAAGAAAAAACCCACATTTTTTATTTGAAAAGTTCTTCCAGAACACCTGACAATGCTGTGATGGCTGCCTCAGTGGCTGTGGGTCTCTTTTCTCAGCAACTGGAGAAGGCAGAATGATTTTATAATCATATATATTTATATATTTGTATATTAAAATGAATATAATTTTTTACATGTTAATAACCACCTTCTTGGAATGATCTAAAACTGACTATCCAGTGTAACTACCCCCGAAGAAAATAATTATTTTCCAATTTCTTTCTTAAACACAGTACCAGTTAGTTGACTTTTTTCTTCTAAAAGCACTGATCTGTTTCTCCAAAAATGCATTAGGAAATGAATATGTTCTTTTCAACTAATTATTTTAACTAAGCATTATATTAATACCCACGCTACATATCCTGAGAACCCCGTGGTGCTCATTGTGTCAACCACATGTGCTTTGAACTTGCTGGAGTGATGATATCCATATCAAAGCTATGCCTTATAAATGAAGATTTTGCATGTTTTCCCTCAGTAATTATCTTGTTAAAAGTTGCTTTTGGGTGTAGCAACCTCTTTGTCCAAGCCTTCAACACTTGCAGCTTCATTAGCTAAAATGCTCTGTTAAGTCGTTGTCCTGAGTCACTATAATGAAACCGGGACGGGTGGTTGCTGCCCCTACTGTTGATTTTTGGTTTGTATATCATAGAATCACAGAATGGTTTGGGTTGGAAGGGACCTTTAAAGGTCATCTAGTCATGGGCAGGGACATCTTCAAGTAGACCAAGTTGCTCAGAGCCCTGTTCAACACAACCTTGAATGTTTCCAGGGATGGGGCAGCCACAGCTTCTGTGGGCAACTTGTGCCAGTGTTTCACCACCTTCATTGTAAAAAATTCTTCTTTATATCTAATCTCAACTAGATAGAGGGCAACAGGGATGGTGAAGGGCCTTGAGGGGAAGGGGAAGCTGCATGAGGAGCAGCTGAGGGCACTTGCTCTGGTCAGCTGGAGGAGACTGAGGGAAGATCTCACTGCAGTTACAGCTTCCTTGTGAGGGGCAGAGGAGGGGCAGGCACTGATCTCTGTGGTGACCAGTGACAGGACCTGAGGGAATGGCTTGAAGTTGTGTCAGGGAAAGTTTAGGCTGGATATTAGAAAAAGGTTCTTCCCCCAGAGGGTAGTTGGTCACTGAACAGGCTCCCCAGGGCAGTGGGCACAGCCCCAAGGCTACCAGAGCTCAAGGAGCATTTGAATGATACTCTCAGGCACAAGTTGTGACTCTTGGGGATGGTCCTATGCAGAGCTAAGGGTTGGACTTGATGATCCTTGTGGGTCCCTTCCAACTCAGCATATTCTCTGATTCTCTGATTCTGTAAATCAAGCCTCTTCTTTTTTAAACCATCACCTCTTGTCCTATTGCAACAGGACCCACTAAAAAGTCTGTTCTCATCTTTCTTATAAGCCCCCTTTAAGTACTCGAAGGCTATAATAAGGTCTCCCTGGAACCTTCTCTTTTTAAGGCAGATCTCTTCTATATAAACATGTGGTATCACATTTTGGACCAAATGAGTCAAAACTGCTTGCTCGTTACTGTGATCGTGAAATGCAAGACTGTCAAAACCTAAAAGCACGAGGAGGAGAGCAAGGCAAGCTAAGGTCACACGAACATCTCAGTGCTCGCCTGTTTTAGTAATGCCACATGGACACTGGTAATTACTAATATGTCATTTTTCCCAATATTTCATAGGAGCCTCAAACTAGTTTGGAATCACACCATCCCAGATGCTACATAGATAGTTCTCTAGTCCCAACACTGAAATGTCAAGAGTCATCACAAGCTAATACTTGAAGGGGAAAAAAAAGAATTAACCTCATTTAACAGGATATGGTGAGGCCCCAGCACGCGTTGCCCAGAGAAACTGTGGATATCCCATCCCTGGAAGTGTCCAAGACCAGGCTGAACAGAGCTTGGAGCAATCTGGGATAGTGGAAGTTGTCCCTGACCATGGCATGGGGGTTGGAATGAGGTGGTCTTTAAGGTCCCCTCTTTCTAGTCTTTCTACAATTTTTTCTATGATACTTTGATTCTTCAAAGTCGCAGGAGAAGGTTTTAGCAGAGTTCTCTAATGAATTCAGATTTGCTGGGTTGTTCTGCAGCAGCAGCAGACTGTGTTTCCTGGTCAGTCTCACAATAAATGAACCCGTCGGCTCCTGTGGTGCAGGTCTGCCAGCAGTGAAACCTCTGGGACAGCATGTTGTAAACTAGGAGGGCACTTACACCACCCTGGGGAGATAGACCTGAGATTGTGCTGACCAAAGCTCAGTCTAGGACTGTGCCCAACTTCAAGCGTAACCACATTGCTATGGAAATGTCCCCATCACAGAGTCACAGAATCACAGAATGTGCTGAGTTGGAAGGGACTCACCGGATCATCGAGTCCAACCCTTAGCCCTGCCCAGGACCACTCCCAAGAGTCACACCATGTGCCTGAGAGTATTGTCCAAATGTTTTTTGTGCTGTGTCAGGCTTTGTGCTGTGACAAGTGTCCCGGGGAGCCTGTTCCAACACCCATCCTAAGCAGTCCTGCCCTTCTGTGTCCCCATGACACAGTTCCCGGTTCAGAGCTGGCTCGTGTCCTGCCAGCCCAGACCACAGACAGACAAGTGAGAGTTTGCGTGGAAGAGGTCATGTCAACATGGCCAAGGGTGTGGTGGTCCCCACAAGAACCTGTCTTTCAGTTCTGCTTTCACATCCCTGCCTCCAAACCACAGGGTGGTAATTTCCCCATTTTTCTCATGGCTCTTTTACAGCACTGATCCAGCATGGAAAAATTAAAGATGCTTTATCTGAAACATCCACGAAGGAAACCCTGCGTCTCTGATGAACCTGACTTCCTCAATTTCCTGTTTGCTGAACAGCTGTCTGCATTGGATGGGTCTCAGGGACATTTATTTGGACATATTTGTGTACCTCGGTTGGAAGCCAGGCTCCTTGAGTTGGAACATAAGGGTCTATAATCTTTAAAAAAAAAAAAAAAAATTAAAAATCACAGTGAAAACAGAAAGAATGAAAAGAAAACAAACCAATAAAGAATCTAACCTGTCATAACATTTGAGGTTCTGGTATTTGCTGGCCTTGGAGAAGGTTCAAAATAAATGAAGGAAATGTGTATTTCATTAAATGCTAATATTTGGAAGATAAGAGGGAAGAAATGATGAACTGCTCCAGTGTCTGTGTATGTGTATAAACACACATGTTTGATACACACAAACACACCATCACGATTCTCTCTGAATCAGAGTCATGCTGTTTAGGAAGAATTAGTGAGAAAGGAAAAAAAAAGAAGATACTTATTTTCCCAGGTCATTGCTCTTCATATGCATGACAAGGGATTTTGCACTCCTCATTCTCCTTCTCTTTTCAGAGTTGCAATTCAATCCTTCCACAAGAATCCTTTTTT
>VXAY01003862.1:131830-184857 GCA_013399855.1 Oxyruncus cristatus | reverse complement strand
TTTTTTTTTTTTTTTTGCCAATGAGACTCGATCCTATAAATAGCCATCGAGAAACAGATAGGCATAAAATGTAAAAAAATCTCAGTCCGACACAAACTAAACCATGCTAAGTGCCTTAATAAAAAGGCTGGTTAATCAAAAACCAACCAGCTTGTTCCCAGCTGATGCCATACGTGTTACTGGTTAAACTTTGAGGTCTCTTCTCCATTCCACCACAGATGCCTTTGTGTAATCCTTTGGCTCCTGACCCACCCACCCGGTCTGTAATGTTAGGACACAACACATGTTTGCCTCCTAGGGACAACAAGGCCTTGGGCAACAAGGGTCATGAAGTGCCCAGAATTCTTTTGTTAATTAGCAGATGCAATGCAAGGGAGCTGGAATACGGGATTTGAGGCTCCAAATACTCAGGAAAGCATTTGATGCCTCTGCTTCAAAAAACGCAGCAGAGCAGGAACTGAAATTTTCACAAGTGACAGACAACGCTCAGATCTTGCACAGCACATCAGAAAGTAATGACTCTCTGCAGTTTATTTCCATAGATAGTTCTGGACACATTTTTTCACAAGGACTATGGATAGAAAACATTTCACTGGCCGCAGAGTTCTTTCCCTGTTAACCTACAACCTTTACAAGCCCACAGGTTCTAGAGTTTAGAGATTCGTTTTCTAACACACACCAAAAGAAAGATTCATTTTGTTCATTGCAGCTGAACCATTTCTGAGCAAACTTTCAGACAAAATCTTCCCCCAGGCACAAATCTTTCATGGGAAAAGAAAGGCATCTACTGTAGCAAATAACATGAAAGTATACAGTATTAAATAAAATAAAATACAAAAGTAGGGTGAGATGAATGTAAAAACAGGTGAGATGATGGAACGTTAAAATATGGGCTGTCAAACTGTGGTAGTCTTGGAGTAAGGCCATTTATCCATGATAAGCTCCCTGAGGTTAAACACCTACCAAAGAACTGATTAAATGCCATGGTCTAGGTTTAAGGCACAGCTATAAGGCAGCAAGGAGAGAGTTTGGATACTCATTGGGAAGGCTGTGGAGGTTTGGCATTGGAAAAGGCCTCCAAGACCATCAACTGTAAATCTAACAGTGCCAAGTCCCACTAAACCATGTCCCTCAGTGCCACAACTACATGTCTTTTAATGCCACCGCAGAGTAGAATCAGGTGTAAAATAAACCAGTTTCATGCAAAGTGCTTTATTACAGAGCTGTTGCTGGATTCCCCAGCATGTACCAGTGTGAAAAGTTTTTCCTTTTGCTGAGACACAAAACTGGAGTTTCTCTCCAGAGGGAATTTCTTGTTAGCCAAGGGATAACCCTCACTGTGATGACAGAGAGCTTCACTCATGAAGTTTTTCTTCACAGACCCATATTTTTTAACCTGTAAGGTCTGTTATATTTGAGGACTTATCAATTTACTACTTTTGATTAAAATTGAAAATGTGTTTAACGCTACCAGGTGGGAAATGATGCACACACACACACGCATACATACGTGCATGCAGTGCATGATTACATAAATCTCATGCTTAAATAAGGCCAACCTAAAAAAGAGAGACATGATGTATTAATACCAACAAATTGACTGTGTTTGTTGGGTTTGCTGATACGTTCTTCTGCAAAACTCAGGAATGCGATCCACTTGGTGCCACTCCAGTAGATGTCCGTGGCGTTCATTCAGAAACGTGACCCCCGCAGGCCACCCAACACCCTCTAAAATCGGTAAAAAAGCTGCTTTTCTATCCACAGGCCTTGATCAATCCCACAAAATGAGCAAAAGAGGAAAAGAGAGAGATATCCCTTGGTGTTTGTGCCTGCTTCTCTTTCAAATGGAATTAATGGTGGTTTAATGGGGTATGAAAGGATGTTTTACTGGAAACAATGAGGAACAATTGTCTAGCTCACGTTTCATTTCACAGGTCATTATTGCATTAAGAAGTAAATCGACCAAGTCCGGTAAATAACAGTCTGTGTTTTGCCCAGAGCTTCAAACCAACAATCTTAGCAGTCACCAACTAATATCTTTGTCAGTTTTAACCCTTGCAGGGATCTGCTGGGGGCTAAACAATTATAGACTTCACCCACCCCTAGCAGGTAAGCATTATTCATTTTATTTCTCATCCCTTCTTCCTGCAAACCCCACGAGGCTGGGGGTTTTTTTTGCATTGTTATTTTGTTTATTAGCCAACCTAGCCAACTGTGTGTCTGGTGGCCTTGAAAAACAACACATATTTTAGTGACTGCTGCGGGCGTCTTTAAACAGGCTGCTTCCTCTGCAAAATTAATTGTTGCAAAATGCGGTGCTTCCCCTGTAAAGCTCCTCCTGCAAACTCACACTCAGCAGTTTGGCTGGGTTATAGATATGCCTCTAAGATCTAAGGGAAATAATATAGTTATGCTTGCAGGATGCCATTCACATTTCTTTTTTTTTTTTTTCTTTTAATTGCACAAACACAACCATCTTGACTCCACAAAGGTAACAGCCATCAAGACTAGAGAGGCTGAATCATGAAGATGCTGTCATCAGCTGCATCCCAGCTCACTTCTCCACTTCTCTCTGTTTCTCCTGAAGCCTCCTGGTTTGACTGTTAACATGAGCAGCTTCTTCAGCAGCTGCATCCAGAGCAGCTTGAGCTGCAGGTTGAGCGAGGCGATTCTGCCCCGCTCAGGTGAGACCCCACCTGCAGAGCTGCCTCCAGCTCTGGGATCCCCAGCACAGGAAGGACGTGGAGCTGTCGGAGAGAGTCCGGAGGAGGCACCAAGATGATCAGAGGGATGGAGCAGCTCTGACATGAGGAAAGGCTGAGAGAATTGGGATCATTCAGCCTGGAGAAGAGAAGGCTTTGGGGTGACCTAATTGTGCCCTTCCAGTACCTGAAGAGAGCCAATAAGATGGAGAGAGACTATTTACAAGGGCCTGGAGTGACAGGACAAGGGGGAATGGCTTCCCACTGAAAGAGAGAAGGTTTAGAACAGATATTAAGAAGAAATATTTTACTGTGAGGCTAGTGAGGCTTTGGAATAGGTGCCCAGAGGAGTTGTGGCTGCCCCATCCCCGGAAATATTTAAAGCCAGGCTGGATTTAAATCCAGCCCACTATCCCTTGCTCTGAGCAACCTGGGATAGTGGAAGGTGTCCCTGCCTGTGGAAGGGGGTGGAGCAAGATGATCTTTAAGTTCCCTTCCAACCCAAACCGTTCCATGATTTTCTGATTCTTCCAAAGACAGGAGAAAAGTTTCTGGGTGGTAACAAATAGTAATAAAGTCCAACGACTGACTCAGATTTGATGGCATCACTGAAGTAGGAATGATAAATAAGAGTGAAACAATGCCTTGGGAGAACAGGAGTAATGTCTGAGCTCCTGAGCTTTGAGGACATGTCCCAGATAAGGAATAGAGTCATAGAATCATAGAATGGTTTATGTTCTTGAAAGATCATCACGTTTCAACCCCCTGCCATGGGCAGGGACACCTTCCACTATCCCAGGTTGCTCCAAGCCCCGTCCAATCTGGCCTTGAACACTTCCAGGGATGGGGCAGCCACAGGTCCTCTGGGCAACCTGTGCTGATTTTGATTCCCTGGTGCTGTAAACTTGCTCAGACACTGGACACCATTTTCCATGGGATTAACCTCTACATTTACATATGGCAAAAACTTCCAAGCTCATTAGCCTTCCACAAGAACAGGCAGACTGGATGAGATGGACCAAGCACACAGGTTGGGAGAGAATCTCTCTGCACTAATTACCTCCCTAGTAATCACTCTTTGTCTTTATCAGAAACATTTAGGAAATCCTGATTACCAAACCTTCCTACTACAACACCCTGGCCTTTGGAGCCATAAATCACTGCCAGACATCAAAGATTCCTGCGGACCACGAAGCATCCTTAAGAACTTTGAAAATAGGTCAGAAAGTGCCATTTGAATTAATCTGATCTATCTTCTCTCCACTCAGGAAAAGATGAGCTCTATCTGGATCATCCAAGAATGTTACCACTGATCATGACTCTACAACCCACTCAGGCAAGCTACACCCGTGTTTGGCTGTCTTTCCTCCAATATTTGCTCCCAACATCTAAAATTACCTCGATGAAACTTCAGCCCATTTTTTCTGATTCCACAGACTTCAAGAGTAATTGATTTCTCTCTGTTCCACAACAGTCTTTCATATTTTTGAAGGCAGCTCCTAAACGGCTCTTCCACTGCTTCTCCTCAACAGCAAGGTACCCAACTTTTCCAGCCATTCTTCATGTCTCCTGTTTACCACATGCTTAATAATTCTTTTAACTGTCAGGCTCCTAAATAAACCCATGAGTGGTGCTTCCCTCAGTTATTCAGGTTTCATGGACCATCAATGCTTTATAAATCATAATGTAAGACCCACTATACTAAAATAACAGCCTAATCATGTCAATCATAAAAAAGCTTGGGTTTCAGACTCAACATTTATATACAGAAAGGGACAGAGGTGGATATCAAATCCATGACTAGAATCCTAAATGAAGGTGACGTGGTGTTTCGGGGGCACTGAGATGTTTTTTTATCTTGCAGGGAAACAAATGGGCTCTCCAAGATTTCACAAACTCTGAAAATGGTGACATTTCTCTGAATAGCTTCTGGAATACAGGAGTTGAGTTTGGAAAATGACAAACCTGCTCTTTTATCCTCAGGGATTAAGGCTAAAAGGAGAAGCCAAGAATTTCTGATAACAATTGTAGGCACAAACTATTTGCTGGCACGTCTTCAGAAAAGGATTGCTATCCTAAGGGGCAAGGTTATCTCCCACTGTCAGGGGTCTGACTTCCTAATCAGTTTTTCCAAAATTCATTTGGATAATCATTCCTAATAGATATGTACACATATTTTACATTTGATGGAGCTGAACACCGGCACATGCCTGTTTGAAAGAACCTGGGGAATTTAGAGAAGAAGTAGAAAGGGTGGCAGAAAAAGCTCAATTCCGTTTATAGCAATAAACATGAAAAATGGGTGGGTTTGCCCCAGGTTTTTTTGGATTCATCACGAGAAAAGCATTTGATACCCTTCATGAGAACAAGAAGATAAAGTTTGATAGGCTTATACAATTGTACATGTGCATGTATATATGTATGTGTGTGTATATATTCATTTCTCTATGCTGATCACATGGACAATGAACAATGCCATCCATCTTATATCCTAGCTTCAGAATTAAGGGAAAAACATCCCTGAAAAGGAAAACTGCTATTTATTAGAGTCTGAAATGCAGAAGAGTTTGAGGGAAAGCAATTTATAGCATTTCAAAATGGAAATGTGGTACAGTCACATCAGCCCCAGTGCTGACCTAGTTTGCTGGATCCCCAACTCTGCTCAATTTCTCCACGATTTACCAAAACAAATCATACAGAGGAGTGTTTTTCCTGGGCAAAGCTGTCCCCTAAGGCACAGTTTCATGGTGGCATCCAGATCATAGTCACAGAATGGTTTGGGTAGGAAGGGATCTAAAATATCATCTCATTCCACTCCCTGCCAAGGCCAGGGACACCATCCACTAGCCCAGGTTGCTCCAAGCCCCATCCAACCTGGCCTAGGACACTTCCAGGGATGGGGCAGCCACAGCTTCTCTGGGCACCCTGTGCCAGGGTCTCACCATCCTCACCTCCTAATATCATCTAAATCTGCTCTCTGTCAGTGTAAAGCCATTCCTTCTTGCCTTATCTTCTTTCCCAGCTGGTGAAGTCTCCCCCCACAGAGATGTTCCTCACTCTGCCACGCTGCTCTCAGTTAGCACAGCTGATTCTTTAATTCAGCAGGTTCAACCGCCTCATCCCTGATAAGCCACCATGCAGATGTCAAATAAATGTAAATAACTGATTTCCCCTTTGGATTACTTTAAACTTAGTTCTCCCATGAGCCTAAAAAAATCGTCCCAGCTTTGTTCTCCACTGTGGTCTCCACTTAATTAAGGTCTGCTGAAATCTTTACCACGGAAACATTTTCAGGAAAATTAAGTAAGAGTTACAAGCATTTTCTGATCATATTAGGCTTGGGGTTTATAAAACAATAGCTTAGTAGCAGCTCTTTTAATGTCCTACATTGCTACTTTCAATGCATTTTGCATGGGCCATTTATTGCAGAAAAAGCAAATTTCTATCTGGGAACAGTAACAATGTAAAAAGTTCCAGAGGAAAACAATAAATATTTCAGACCAATATCACATATGTTCCATTCCTTCCAAGTTTAACAAACCTGCATTTGCTTCTCAAACATCTTTAATTGCTACACATGATTATGTATAGCAGGTGTCGCTAATCATAGTTCTTGGAATGTTACATATTTATGGTGCAACATTTTCACCCAGCTTTAGACCTAACAGATACTGGCAGCCTGTGTGTCAAAATTCTACACTTCCTCTAGTATTACTTGAGATATTTATTCAATAATTAAAAATACCAAAAGAAAGCAAATTGTACAAAAATCTTTGACCCATATCCCCAGTTATTTTGGACTGTTCAGACCAAAATCTGACATTTGATCTCATTTCTGATGAAACCAACAAACTTCTGCATATTCATTTATGACTTTTAACTTCAATACTGTGTGATTTTTCAAACAGTTTTTTGCAATATTTGTTGATACGAAGTGCTAAATGTCTGTGTGAGTTGCTTCAGACAAGCATTTACATATGAAATACTTTCTCTTTTATGATCTAGAAAATGTACTGATCACCTCTAGAGAGCAAGCAAGACTACTGAGCAACTTCACAGCTTTGGATTTGTCTAGATTGAAAACGACACAAAAATAACCCATAATCTCAGTGGTCTGATGGTCAGACAAAAAGTTCAACTGCCCACAGCACACTAATCCTCTCACCAACAGATTCACACCAAAGCTGAGTCAATCTTTTTAAAAGTAAAATATTCCATCATATATTTTAGGAAAAATTGGGGGAAAGATCGGGGGTTTTTTTTTGTTTAAAATCACAGTCAGAATTTAAATGTTCAGTAAAGTTCCAAAAAATAGTCCAGGCATGTTATTTTTTTATAAAAAATAGTATTTAAAATACACTTTTGGGTCGTTCTAGTCAACGCAACCATACTCTTCAACTTGCCTGAACAGGGTGGGATGCTTTTAGGTTCAGAGTGTGGCTGTTTTGGGACTTTAAATTGCTTTAATTCAGTGACTGACCTTGGGCAAGTCACAAATTCTCTTCTCTGCCTGGGCAAATAAGCATTGAAATATATGTCTATCCCACAGGGACATCAGGCATTACAGACCTAAAAGTCACTGACACTTCTACTATATCCAAAAAACTCACAAGGAGGTGTCAGGTTTGACTAGTGCAGAGTAGAAAATCGATGCAATTATTCACAGGGAGTGCAAGGAACACGTTAAGAACAGGAAGAACAAGTTACATGATAGTTACACCCTATAGCCCAGAACTTCATAATCCCTCAGTACATCAGAACTGCAGAGGCTCCAGAGGAGGGCCAAAAAGATGATCAAAGGGCTGAGGATCCTGAGAGGGAAGGCTGAAGGAATTAGGTCTGTCCTCCCTGGGGGAGACAAGGCTCAGGGTAGACCCCATCACAGTATTCCAGTATTTAAAGAGAAGGTGCAAAGAGGATGAAGGTTTTCTCTGCACAAGGAGAAACATGGAGAAGACAAGGGGCAACAGGTACTATTTGCACCAGGGAAGGTCTTGCCTCAATATAAGAAACAACTTTTTTTTCTTACAGTGAGAACAACCACTGGGCATTGTAGACACCCAATCCCTGAAAGTGTTCAAGGCCAGGCTGGTTGGGCCTCTGAGCAACCTGATCTAGTGGGAGGTGTCCCTGACTGTGGTAGGGGGTTGGAACTGGATGGCTTTAAGGTCTCTTTCAATACGAACTATTCTATGGCTATGAGTCATTGGAACAACCTCCCCAGGGGTTGTGGCAGAGGTTTTCAAGAAGAAGCAGTTGCACAGGGTGGTAGATAATTTCCCTTTCCCACATAAGTGCGGACCAGAGGAGTTCTTGAGGTCCCTTCCAGACTGGTCTGTTCTACGATTCTTTGATTATTCAGCCCTAATTGCTTTAAAAAAATGCCTAGAAAGTGTCTGCCAGCAGGAAGAAAAGTTATGTCTGCAGGCTCTAGACTAAAACTTGAAAGGTTTGGTTTCACCTCTCAGATTCTGTGAAGTACCCACCTAGTTTCTGCCCTTAATGGGTCAATCCCTCTTTGTTCACTAGAAAGGACATCAGTGAACTCCAGTGGAAGGTGTCTCTGTCCTTGGCAGGGGGGATGGAATGAGATGAGCTTTAAGGTCCCTTCCAACCCAAACCATTCTATGATTCCATGATTCTATGATGACAGTGGAGTCATTGGAATCTGGGGACAGATGGATGTTCTACTAGGCTCTGGTCCTCAGCTACATTTCCACCAAGGGAAGACAACGAACTTCAATGTCTGTGGTAGTCATCTGTTGTCAGATGATAGATGTGAGGAACTATGATAACAGAGTCCTATAAATATTGCAGATAGCAAGCAAATGGCTTAACCTTTAACTACACAAATGGTGGTGGTATCAGCTCTCCTTGGTGAAGTAGGGCTTTTAACCTGGACACAAAATCAGTAGAATACACAAACTGTTCACTTGTCCTTGATTCCTCAGCAAGACACACTCATGTTTGTAGCAAATTCTGCTGTATAGCTTGTGATTCTGGTATTTCCTGTACCGTGGAACCAGTTAGTGCTCCAGGCCTGGCCCCAAGCTCTTTTGTAAGAGGTTTAGTATAGACATGAGTTTTAGGAGAAAAGCATTTTGTCATCCAAAAATGGCAGCTCAAAGAGATTAAAATAATTACAAATTCATGTTAAACTCATTAAGTTGTTTTGGATAATTTGAAAAATGGTATTTTGAAAGTTCCTCATAAATGATTTAGGAAGGAGGGTGTTGGAAAACATTTAATTCTAAACTTTTGCAGCATTGTATTTAAAACAAAAAAAAAGAGCAAAAAGTACTAATTATGCTTTGTTTGACTCAAACCCACTTTTGTTGTTGGTCCTTTTTTCTTTCAGTAGAAATAATAATAGCAACAAAAATCTTGGATCTGTCCTCTCCTGTTTTGTTTTCTTTATGGATTCTGTGGTTTATCCAGAAAACTAAAAATTCAGTTTGACATGAACACCTCTTCTTCTACAGAAAGCCACAATAAAAAAACCTGCTCAATGAGCAAAGAGCTGACACAGCAGGTAAAAGATCAGGAACAGTGGAAAACAAAGAGGAAAAAAAAAAAAAGAGATACACAAATAATATATTACATAAATTCTATATTGATTGTATCTTCAGTAAAAGACATCATGCGAATTCAGAAACATTGATATCATTCTGAATGATCCCCTGTGCCCTAGCTATGCCTCTCACGCATTCCTGATCCTGATAAAATATCTTTCTGGGTTTTGCCTCCTTGAAGTGTATTGAGTGGTTTGGTTTTCTTCCCTGGAGTGATCAGAATACCTGGCAATGGCTGAGGGACAATAATTTCAAGCTGGTGTTCCAAACTGGAAGTTTAAAGTTAATATATATATATATATATATATCTCACAGAATCAGAGATTGGTTTGGTTTGGAAGTGACCTTAAAGATTTTCTAGTTCCAATCCCCTTGGCAGGAAGGTCCCTTCCAACCCAAACCATTTCATGATTTTATTATTCTATAAGCTCACCATCTTCACTGGCTTTTTAGCATTGCCACAGCAAGGGGGAATCTGGCCACACAGAATCACAGAATCATTAAGGTCGCAAGAGACCTCCAAGATTATCAGATCCAGCCTTTGAACGAACACCATCATAAACCATACCACAAAGTGCCACATCTACTTGGGTTTTTTTGGATGGCTCCAGGGATGGTGACTTCACAACTGCCCTAGACAGCCTGTTCCAATGCTTGGACACCATTTCTGGGAAGAAACTGTTCCTAATATCCAACGTGAACTTCCACTGGTACAATTCAAGGCCATTTCCCCTTGACTTATGACTAGTTTCCTGGGAGAAGAGGCTGACTCCCACCTCATTAAAGCCTTCTGTCGGGGAGTTTTAGAGTGAGAAGGTTCCCCCTGAGCCTCCCTTTCTCCAGACTGAAGGACCCCAGCTCCCTCACCCGCTACTCATAGGACTTATGTTCCAGACCCTTCCCCAGCCCCGCTGCCCTTCTGTGGACACACTCCAGCATCTCAATGTCTTGTAGTGAGGGGCCCAAAACTGAACACAGGACTTCAGGGGTGGCCTCACCAGCACTGAGCGCAGGAGGATGATCATTTCCCTGGTCCTGCTGGCAGAAGACCAGTGGGAACAGGAAAGCTGATCTTTTTCTCCAGTCTGTCTAGCGTGTGGGCCTGCTTTTCTCAGCGCTTCAACTTTCAAGAGGGAGGAGGAGGAGGGGGGTAGAGATGGGAAGAAGGCGACCATGGATTCACCTTCTCATCAAGCTGTGCCTTTCCAAATGTCAACCTCGAGACGAAAGGAACCTCAGGTCAGAATGAGAAACACAGAGGCATTTAACACACAATTGCGAAAGGAGGGGGGGAAAAATCCCCATTCAGATTTGGGCAGCAAGTAGAAGACACAGCAATTTCGATATAGCCTCAGAGGCAGGAGGCATTTACCATATGCTGTTGCCTCCATTACGCAAGGAGATAAACCCTGTGGAGTGCAGGTTGCATTGTCAGTGCACTTTAAATGGTGGGTATTCCTCGCACACATGTGACTGTGTGCCAGGGTGTGCTAAAAAAGGTGGGAGTCTGAGTAAAATCCAGGTTCTGTATGCAAATGTATGCATTAATATGCAGGTGCTAAGTGGTTATAGTGCTAGGACATTAGTGCTTGCATGTAATTCATAATTAGGGTGGAACAGGTACAGTAAAAATCAGTGTTTGCATCTAGACAACACATTAATCAACCCTGTAAGCAGCCAGCTAGAGTGGGATCCTTGGAGGAAAAACCTCACACATCAGACATTTTATTTAAAGATTAAAGTTCTTCTCATGTTTAATTGGTTTTAGAGTGGGAAGGGAAACAGGATTAATTACAGTCCCTTCCATCCACCTCACATACTGCCCGAGTCACAAACGATGCTCCTCTTCAGAAAAATGGCCAACATGAGCAGCAGGCACGGGAAACTTTAATTGTAATTAAAGAGTTTATTTGGAATCAGAGAGCAGACTTTTAATCAGGATGAGAATGGAGCCTTGCTGTGTGAACCTTCAGAACGTGGTTACTGAGTAGAATGGGCCTTTTTAAACCAGAGAGAGGGGTCTTTAAACTTCTGGATTGAGTTTTCAGCTTGATTATCTCCTCAGTGGGATCTGGATGGAAACCCTCGCTGGGCCAGTTATTGGTATCATTTTGTGGTAATGTAGCATTTTCATGGCATATGTCCCTTAGTGCTCTCAGAGGATTTTGCAAGGGGCAGGTAGAATCATCGAATCAGGAGCGATTTGGGTTGGAGGGGACCTTAAAGACCATCTCGTTCCAAACCCCCTGTCATGGGCAGGGACACCTTCCCCTAAATCAGGTTCCAACCTGGTCTTGAACACTTCCAGGGATGGGGCAGCCACAGCGTTTTGGGTAACCCGTGCCAAGGCCTCACCACACTCATAGGGAAGAAATTCTAACATCTAATCTAATAAAACCCTAAAGGGGCTGAGGATTCCCAGTGACATGACTCTGCAAGAAGGCACTGGTGGACACAGAGCTGCACGCTGAGTCACCCCGGACTTCCACAGTGTAATTCACTACACCCATCCTGGAGAGGGATCACACAAGCTAGGACCACCACCATCTCAACCTCAGCTGTAGATCTCAGTGAAAGCCTGGGATAAATCATATCTTGTGGGTCCAATGTCTGCCTGACTTTGCAAACACTCCATTCAGCATAGACACTTACCAGCTTGTGAATAGAACTGTGTCCATTCAAATTCTGACTTTGGGAACACGGAAACAGGTGGTTCTAGGTCCAGGACACTTCCATCCAAATCCTTGAAAAGGGCCTTCCTTGAGCCTTTGCATTTCTTTTCAGGGAGCATGGTGTCTTCAGAGGTTTGTACACTGATAGATAGGAAAGGTAACGTTATTTTTAATGGCTTGAAACAGCCAGAAAAGCCTATAAATTTCTATGTAGGTCATTAAAGGCTGGTTTCCACACAGTGGGGTACCTGCAACAGGAGAGGTTTGTTGAGGGTAACTCACCTCACCTGACACATATATAGGGCAGCTGAAATGAATCATGTCCTAAATAAGGTTCTATATTGACTACAGAAGGAGATTAGTGTCTTGTTTATATTACATGCCTAATTTTTGGATCACTAAAGTGTAGTGACCTGAATCACATATTGAGAATCTAAAGTGCCTTTAACTGCATTTTGTCTAAAGGTTTAACACAGCTTAAAGGAACTAGTCAACTGGACATCTCACTCTCATGACAGAATTCAATAAGATACAATGACTTGTAAATTAACAAAGTCCGTGGAAACATCTTCAGCTTGCCGCAGGGATTCGTACTAAAACTTGAAGAAAATTTAGAATTTCTTGGTCTTGGGTTGGGAAAACCCAATTACTGATACTTTGAATGCAGCAAAGAGATATAGGCAGAGACTGCCAGTAAGGGCAGAGGAACAAAAAGGCCAACTCCTCCAGTCAACCCAGCTCAGAAGAGGTGGAGAACAAACACAGCTCCTCTGATCCTGACAGCTGGTTCAGTTCTTGGCCATCTCTCAGAAGCTCCAGCATTTCTGCTGGTTAGGTCTACCAGTGAGACAAGACAAATACGTAATGGATTTGCTGTATTCCTGGATGTTTCTGTTTCCTCTCCTGCTCCAAGGCTATGCTCACCTTCTCCTTGACAGGACATATCCATCAAGGTATCCCTTCAGGATGCTGAAGCAGAACAACTGCAGCCACAGCCTGGTTCAAGCTCAGCAGTTGCAAAGGTGGGATATTCCAGATATTGCATGAGGAGCACTGAGAGGATTAATCACCCTCAGAGGTTCAGCAGACTACTAAGGAGGCATTCAGTAATCCATGTGCATTCATCACGTTTGAAAAAGCACCAGCTCTCACACTGGATTCAGCAGCTCACTAATAGCATAATATTGTGGGATGGATACAAGAGTGGAACATAATGGGAGCTGACAAGCTGGACAAGGCTCAGAAATCTACACGCAAACTAATGCCCAGAGCAAAAAGCAAAAATATAGAATAAAGTAAAAAATTCTGGCAGAAGGCTGGAGGGGCTCTAAACAAAGCAGTGTGGGACACCTCCAATTATTTTTGACTGGCAAGTGGAGTCCACGCTGGAAATTTTTTGCTACTTCAAGGCTTTCCTGACATAGCCTCTGTATTGCATTGGGTGATTGTAATAAATAAATAGGCACGTGGTTTCCATTGGATGGGGTATGTTAAAACCACTGCAACCAGCAGTGACTTAAGGTTACAGAGGAAGCTCTCCCCTCCCTCCTCCACACTTCTCCACAGACAATATTCTCCCTGGGCATGAGCAGTTCTGGCAATCATTTGACATCTCACAGCCTGCCTAGTGCTGATCAACATTTCTGATGTGATCTGCAGGCACAAATCAAGCTCTGCTTCCCTGACCAAAAGGACATTCCCTGTCTCAGGGTTTTTTGCTGGGGGTCCTGACATTTTCTGCAGCCTGAGGCCGAGAATTCAGAGATGCTCAGGATGGAGGTTTAAGAAATGGGATCTGTGAGGCTTGTTTTGCTATACAAATGTCAGGAAAATGGGAAATCCAAGAGGACTGGTCTGGAGATGTACCTTGATGGAATATGAACCTCACACTTTAAAAGATTGCCTTAAACTAAATTTGGGTTGTTTTTTTCTTTTTTGTTTTTCCATTTCTCTTTTTTTCTGGATTTGAGTTTTTCTGTTTGTTTGATGTCTGAGCTCGTTCATTTTTCTCAGACAGGAGCAGTACAAGAGCAGAGATGAGGGAAGGGAAGTTGCAAAACTGTATGTGCTTTTTTATGTTCAAACTATTGAAGAAGGTGGTTTAGAAATGAAGCCTATTACCTTGTTGGATGAAAGTAGAACTTGTCCTTCTCATTGACATGTAACATCCTTGATGCCTCTGCTGTGATGAGAGGCATGATGCCTAAATGATCAGCATTGGACATGATGCAAACATCCCTGTCTTCACTGTAGCAGCTCTTTGTAAAACCAGTAAAGGTGACTTCTGCCAGGAATTAAGAGAAGAGCAAGCAAGAAAAACTGGTTAAGAGAGTGCCAGAACTAGAGATAGGAAAGGGGTTTTTTCTATGATGTTATCTGTGTTAAATTGTTCCCATATATATCTATAAAAGTTATTTTTAAATCAGACTAATAGAATTGTTCATAGATCTTCATGTGTCTTTAGAATGTTCCATAGTCAAGTTATATCTTAAGTTGACACAAACCAAGTCATGCCCATAGGAAATCAAATCAAGGAAAACAGTAACTGACAAAGAAAAAAAAATCAAGAATGATTATTACATTTTCATTTGAATCAGTAAGAACCAGTTTAATAACAACCTGCCTTCGATGGTTTATCTACTTGACAGAGTTTAATATAAGATGAGCTGGGTCTGATGAAACCTGCTTGGCTGTGGCCCTGAACTCTTGTGCAGCTACAAAATCCTTATTTGGCCATCAGTTTTCTGTGGGACTCTGAGCATGTCTGTCTCTCTCTATCTCTCTTATTCTTCAGTAAAAAGAGCATAATGAATTTTCTTGCAAAACTAAGTAGCAGTGAGGAATAAAGATATGAAAAGCAGTGATGTATTTAGATCCCACCACTGCAACCCGCTAACTAGGTTCTGTTATATGTAAATATTACTCTGGGGACTGAAAAATTCACTTGAAAAGAAGATACAGGATACATAACTGACTTTCATCCTTCTTGTGCAATCCCTTATATCAATAAAGGTCACAACTGTTTCTGTGCAGCTGTTAGTTATTATGTTTCAAGAAAATTCTATACAAAGTGTGATATTTACTTCCTAGACTTGATATCTCTATTTAGGTAGAGGTAATTGTAGATCGGAGATGAATCAATTAAAAAACAGCACAGAAGGCAAGTCTGTTTGAGGTAAAATATATACATTAACACTGGACATAATCATCTTAGAATCATAGAATCACAGAATGGTTTGGGTTGGAAGGGACCTTAAAGGCCATCTTGGTTCAGCCATGGGCAAGGACACCTTCCAGTATCACAGGTTGCTCCAAGCCCCGTCCAACCTGGTCTTGGACACTTCCAGGGATGGGGCAGCCACAACTTCTCTGGGCAACAATGGTACTGTATTAGATTCACAAAGTGAAAAATACCCAATGATATTTTTTGTTAAACTGTATCACATTGTAAAAATCTGCTGTCAGTTCCACTGAGGCTCCAATTTCTCCACCATGTCCATTTGTGTAAGGCTGCAATTTCAACAGGAAAAAATGGGAAGAAAAACAGAATAGTCTGGCCAGTGGACATGTAACACCAACCTTTCAGCTTCATGAGTCCCAGGACTTTTGGACAATTGCCAGTTTTGTGCCAGGGGCTCTCTGGCCTTCGGCTGGGAACAGTGGTAAACGTAGGCCATAAAATCCCAACACGGCCTCTCAGAGGGGAGTGTGGGGGTCGATCCTTGGCTGTTGGATCAGCTGAGCGAGGTTGGATCCTGTCTCTGAGGCAGTCAAAAGTTGAGCTTGTGGCAACAAACACTGACTTTCTAAGTTCTATGAATCTTCTCCCCGTGTGGCATTGCTTGGCAGAGAGGCAGTGCACCACTGGCAGGAGACCCACGGTGTTGTCCACCAGCACCATGTTTTCCATGATGACGCTGCTTCCAAGGTGAAACATGACACCATAGTCATAATTCTTATAGGACAGAAAACCTGTGATTCTAGTGCAGGTCTGAAATCCGTCTTCCTGGTACAGATGAACACCGTGGAGATTTGAATGTGCCACATTTTCACTACAATATTCTCCGTCTAGTGAACACTCTTGGCCCCTGATGTGGAAGCCAATTCTCTCAGAACCTGCCACAGCATTGCCACAGAGGGAGGCACCAACAGCAAGGTTCACCTTGATTCCAGCAACCCAGTGCAATAAACCTGCTGGCTGCCTGCTCAGAATAACGAGGTTCCTGACGAGAGAGTGATTTTTCCCTTCCAAATCAATGCCAGGTCCAACTGTGTTGAACACCACATTGTCCTGCAACAAGATCCCGCTGCTCATGACTGCTTTAATGCCAGTTCCACAGCTGCCATTAATGCTGGATGACACCACTGAGGACTCTTGGGATGTGTTCCTGAATTCGATGGCAGAAAGCTGAGGAGGCCCAAAGTTCAAAAATTCAATATTTAAAAGTTGAAGGACACCTGCAATGAGATTAAACATAGTGATAGAAAAGCTTGAAAAAATACCTAAGAACTGGTAACAAGGGCAAGCATTTTAACAGCACTCAGACCTGTGATAACAGACACTTTGTCAGTGTGTTGTATTAATTGGTAATTGTTCATAAATCATATAAAGTCACAGTAAAACCCAACAAAACACAGAGCAGCCCCTCCAAAACACCTTCCATATTTATGAGTACTAGTAGTATTGAGTAGTACTAGTTTATATTTAGTATTAGTTATTATATATTATGTATGTAATATATAATAATGTAGAGATTATTGTGTATAATATTATAATATGTTTTTATATATTGTTATATATCATATATCATATTATTTAGTATTAGTTTCATACTTGGGGACAGTAACTGTTTGCCTAGAATTGCAGAGCGCATGTTGTTGCACTGCACTTTCTTGGGCAGAATTGGACAGTCTGGTTGATCAGGACAAGCGAATCTCCACTACCTTCAAACTCTGTCCCGCTGGAGCCTGTGAAATGTCCCACCATCATCCTCCCAGCACAAGGCACATCCGACTTGATCTGTATGTTCCGTGTTAGGAGCCCAACCTCCGCAGCCAAAGGGATGCGTCTCCCGTCTTCCGTGTCATGGGAACGCCCTGGGGATTGTCGGGAGAGAAAATGTGATAAGTGTCTATCATACCCATAAACCAGAGCTTTGAGGGACATAAAGCCTGACAGCTCATGCACAGCTCCTCTGCAGAATCTGCACTGACATTCAGGTGTGTTTTTCCTCCAGCACAATCTACGTGCAGCAACACAAACCCAGAAAGGCCACCTGCCCATCAAATATTCACCAGGAGCTTATATTTTACCCAGATATATCATTTTTAGAAAAAGAAGGTGCTAAACCTTTTCCCTGAGGTGTGCAGGTGCCAAACCAATGAACAGGTTCACACTTCATTTTTTTCAAATCTCTGTGTGCTGGAGTTACTCTTTAGCCCACTGCAGAGTTGATCTCCGTGAATTCTCCTTAGGATCAGAATAATGCCAATGCTAAAAAGCTACTTGCTTGTGTGTGTTTTCTAAAAGTCTTTCCAAAGACTTTTTTTCTATGCCTTTCTAAATGAGACTTTCGCACAAGTTTATGCAGCTGTCTGGCTTGGATTAATCTCAGGTGACTTTAGACATTTGCAGATATGATTTAGTTATCCAGGCTGATTTTATGCACAATGGAGAGCACCAGGCAATTCTCAAGTGGAATTTGTTGTGTATTTTATATACCTGCTTTAGGGGTAGATGATATACTAGTGAGAAGGATGTATTTTATGTATTTTTCTGCTTAATTATCAAGGGAGCTGAGAGTGACTAACATGTGTGAATATTTATTGTGGGTATCTCCATTTGCCCAGGTGAATCCCAGTATTTACCTTGCTCTTAATTCTCCCCTCAGTCCTAATTTTTCAGCTATATCTAACAACTGCTGCATTGCTCAATGTGCATGCAGTAATTTCACCTCATGATACACTTATTATATCTGCATTAGCTAAGAAAATAAATTACAAACAATTCTCTGGCCACAAGACTGACTGGCAGGTTTTCTCCTTCCCTGAAAAAAAAAAAAAGGAAAGGCCATGCACAGACTAGTAGAAATAAAGTCTAGATGTGTTATCTTTTGAAGTGCATTTTTTTGTTTGAAAAATGCAATTGTCATAAGAAACTTAGCCATGGAGGCTACTATTGATTAACACTGTGGATAATGGTAGAACAGGGCTCAGTTCCAAGTGAAACTTTGATTACTGGCACAGCCACTTAAACACCAGGTATTTTAAACATGATATTTCTGAACCTTTTTATCCATCATCCTAATTTCTGGTCACATAAGGTTGAATAAAAATCAATTTGAAAAAATATTGTTATGCACAGGAAAAATTCTGGTCTTGGAGCTCTGGAATTTGACCTGTAAACAGGAAAAATCCTAGTTTTGGAGTTCTAGAATTTGACCTCTTAATAAAATGCTTTTGCTTTTGTTAAATAGATGGTAATAAATATACTTCATTGGCTGAAATAAAAGTAAATACATTATCAACACTGCATCCCTTTTTCCACGTAAATATAGACCCTATGCAGTCTACACAGGAAATAGAGTTAAATACAGATTTTATGTTTATTTACATATTAGATTAAAAGTACATTGGTTTCATACCATGGAACTGATAAATTTTTGCACTTGAAACTCCGTGAATCTAATTATTTTGAAATTTGAAAAAAAAAGGGGTCTTTTTTAAATCATTTTTCAGTTTTTGACATACCATTGTGCAAAAGGCTTAAAACGCTCAATTTCTTCTTCCTTTACAATTTTATTTACTTTCTCTCTCTGTTAACCAGCTCAACTTGAAGTACCAGAAAGGTTTCCCAAATGATTCAGCACCCAATTAATTCCACTCACAGAAATTCATGTTAGAATCAGCTATTCTGTGCAATCTTGAACATCAAGTTTTCAGTAAGAAACAGTGAGGAAAAAAACAATCACATGGAGAAAGAAATGAAGAAACCTCAAGCAAGTAGAATTGATCTTGGTGAGATGCGAAATGGAAAGTCAAAGTTTTAGAAGAAAATTCAAAGGGAAATTAAAATTCCTCACCAATGTGCCTGTGCAGAAGGTGTTCGTGAATTCTTATACTATGACCATGGACTTCTTTAAGTGTAACTAATTCAGCTTGGTGGGCTTCGTAGGAGGAAGAGCTGATCACGATATCTTCCCCATGATCCCAGTCTACTTCATCCTCCACAAAAATCCTGTAACAGCGAGATAAAAACTTAATGTCATTATAGGAGTTACGCTCACAGATTTCCTAAAAAAAGAACAAGTTTTGCCCAGGCAGATCTCAGAAAATAAAAATCCACAGGCTATGCTGCAGGAAAAGCCCCTTCAGGGCTTTCTGCAAAAAACAGATGTCTGAGATACGTGGGAGGAAATTAATCCTGAAACACCTATTTCACACCATTGATTAACAACATGTACAGTTCCAGCACAGAATTTCAGGGCTCCGGTTGCCTCCTGAAGACACGCCAGGCCATTTTTTGGTGCCATCAATAGTCCACAGAGCTGAAAGTCAGCTTTGGATTTAGACAACAACCATGGGTAGGGTTGCGTGCACTTGGCATGGAAGCTTCCACTGGATTTGGTGCAGTCAGCAGTGGGTGGAAGGAAATCAGCTCTCTGAATTGGGTGCACTGAGCAGGATTTGATTCCCTAAGCAAGAGCATCTCTTGCTATCTGAGATGTTCCAGGATATCTAAGACTTCAGCTGGTAGGACTTGTTCATGGAGCATTCCTGCAGGCACAGGTGCAAGACACAGAGGGGACTCAAAGGCATCTCATATAAGCCCAAAGACACCTCACATAGGCCCAAAATCTCTGTTTAAGTACCTGAATTCTGCCCTTGGTAGCTGAATATCTTCTAGGCCCCAGCACCCAGAACTTTGCTGGCTCTATTGGGAACTGAAGTGCCTTTTTAAACATTGCACAGGCACTTACATTTATCTGTTTTAACCCTGAACTGAAGATTCCCCTTCATATTCTAAGTTATATTTATAGTTCAGGGGATTTTTTAACCTCACATAAAGAAAATAAAAGCATTTAGTGAAAGCAAAATTGATAATGATCAGTGTTTATCTATATTTTATAAACGCTTTGTCCTATTACAGGGTGACTGCTGGGCAGATGATGACCTAAACTCCTCAGGTAATTATTGGGGAAATTCTGACTGGATTCAGAGGATTCAGTGAGCTCAGAGAATGCCTCACATGCAGTCAGGAGTGACAGAAGGGCAGAGCGAAAAAAAAATCCTAAGGGGACATTGCCAAGCTTTTCCAGAATCTCTTTCCACAATTTCTTTCAAGGATGAGTAGGCGCCATGTGAGTACTTCCAGTTTTCGGCACCTGCGAGCATTCAGAGGAGAAATCCACCAAAATTTAGGTTTCCTTTATTGTTTAGAGGAAGCACTGGATATCTTCTGAAATAGCAGGAAAGGGCTGAGGTGACAGAGAACTGTGTGTTGTTCAAGGATAAATGCACTGGCAAAGAGGAAGCGAAACCCCACAAAGTAAAAATAATCGTGGCCTGTATTTGGGATTTCTGACAGTGCACGTGCCACCCATACTAGAAGCTGAATCTTAAATCCAGTCCTGAGCACACACTCCAATAATAATTTACACCTTGTGGAATCAAGTGTAAAAAGGCTGACTCTTGCATTTCGAAGAAGTTTAATAAGAGGTAAGCAAAAGAAAATGTGGTTTGTAAGTGATGTATGGTTCTTGTAAGAAACAAGAAAAGTGATTTCCTCTTTTTCTTGTCCTTCTTTTTGAAAGCACAAGTCCTTCCCTAACTCAAGTGCTGATTCATGCTGGAAAAATATATACAGCAGCTTCTCTCCTTCAATAAAAAGCCACTTAGTCCAGCTTTCATGTTCTTTCAGTTTTCATGTTCTAGCACTGACTTGCCTATTTCCTGTATGTAACCACATTAATTCTTAGCTGGCTATCCGTAGACTTTTAATGATCAATTGCTTTTTTTTTTCTTTACTTCAAGAATTGAAACAACTCTTTGTGCTCTGTTTAGAGTGTATGAATGAACTCCAAACACTTGTATCTTAGCAGCTCATGATATTTCATATAAAACCTCTGGGCAGCAGCCCAAGTCCAGCCTGGATCTATTTCAGTGTTTAACTGGCAGACTTCAGTCAAGAATCTGCTTACTCTGAACTCTCATCTTATTCAGGGAAAAAGAAGAATTTCCAGAGGGTGATTCTAACATTGCATGGTTTGAATCAGTGTCAGCAATTCATCAGCTATACAGCAATCCTAAGCAATTAATCTACACTAAACACAGAACTGGGTGAGAGCTAACAACAGATGAATCCTACTGGTGAGCTCTTTGTGCTTCCACTGCCCACGTCTACAATCATTTTCCAAATAATTCCTTCCCTAAATGCTGATATTTTACCTCTACCCAGAAGGGAACTCTTCCAATGAGGCTTTGTAAGGCCTGATTGATAGATTTTCTCCTTTTTGAATACCTGTTTCTCAGTTCAAAATGAAGCACTTGAAAGAATTACAGCAAAAGACAATAAAAATTTTGTGCAGCAGGGAATCAGGAGTGAACGCTCCAGGGAGGACTTCACAGGTGCCACCCCACCCAATGGCCAATGTATGTACAAGACACATCCTTCTGCAGACAAGCTCTCAACTAATCACTTAATAAGTGTCTGTGGCAACTCCACTTAACCTGCCCTAGGTGATGATTTTGGCCAAGCCTTCAAACTGAATTCATGGGTCAGTGATGATGAAGACGAGTCTGCAGCAGGGACTGTAGAAATTTATAGATGGGCAGCACCAGGAGATAGAGAAGGTGCCATTTCAAATCTGGTTTTGCCAAGGGTAAGTGAAAATGTGTCTATACCTTGGGAGGCTCTGAGCCCAGACAGAAACCTTGTTCTGCAGGCTATACAGGCAGCCTTACATTTTTTCAGCCAACTGACATTAATTAAATATACCAAAAAAAAAAAAGAAAAAGATTGATTCTAAGAGGAGAAATTAGGATGTTCACTCCAGAAACCACCTGGTAAAGGATTGATCTAAGATGCTGAAGATCAATGCTCATATCTCAGTTTTGCTTGACTCGGAGATGAGATTTTAATGTAGGTCTCAAAACAAAATTAACATAATAATCCTCAAGATATTGGTCACTTCAGAGTAAATCTCCTTCTTACAAAAAGAAAGAGAAAGGCAGAGGGAGGGAGGAAAG
Organism: Oxyruncus cristatus; assembly: GCA_013399855.1. Lineage (NCBI taxonomy): Eukaryota > Metazoa > Chordata > Aves > Passeriformes > Cotingidae > Oxyruncus > Oxyruncus cristatus. The sequence goes on along the minus strand of VXAY01003862.1, from coordinate 162,663 downwards.
GGATGGAGGGAGGGGAAGAAGGGAAGGAAGGAAGGAAGCAAGGAAGGAAGGAAGGAAGAAAGGAAGGAAGGAAGAAAGGAAGGAAGGAAATCTCAGCTTCATTGTTCTTTAGAACTTTGATTTCTTTAGGATTAAAATTAATCTGTGTTGGAAGGACCTTAAAGATCATCTAGTTTCAACTTACCCATCTTGGCACAATTTTCTTGCAAGATGTAACATAGTTTTTCTATCTAGATATACTTTAAAAAGAGCCCATCACAAATAAAAGAATGGCACAACTCATAGGAACATTAACACAAGTCATAATAACATGAGCCAAAACTTAAAATTTGAAAGCATATTTGGGCAAAATACCACCTTTCATTGCCAGGAGCAACGTTATTTCCCAGGTGTGTCCAAGGCATCTTAGGATAAGCACTATAAATTTGCACCTGTCCATAAACCCCTGGAAAAAAGCAGAAGGGGGAGTTCAAAGTTTAAGGGAAAGAGAGTCTTTATAACTGAAGCAATAACTAAATATATGGAAACCTTTATATATATTAAAGTATATTTCCATATTTTATGAAAAGTGTAAGAACAGCACACAGCCTCCACTCGAAATACAAAGTGAACTAGCAATGAATCATTAATAAAGTAAAATGACCATCACATGCGCAGTCAAGAAAGGGGATTGTACCACAGAAGTCCCATTGACTCAAATTAGAATTGCAGACAATGTTATTCACCATTAAAAAAAAATAATTATCTAAGTAAACAAATTAAGTAAAAGCTGCAGGAATGAAAGATATAAAAAATTATTAAGCTATTATTAATCTTTCTGATCTGTGGAAACCCCTTTTTTTTTTTTCCCAGGAAAAAGGATCCAAAACCAGAGCAAAAATTCAAAATATAGAAACTTTTGCTGTAGACGACATGTCTGAGAATATTAAATTATAGGTTAAAAAATGTGTATGCATTTGTTAGATGTTTTCCTGTACAATATAGTAAGAGGCCCAACAGTGGTAGATTTGGCTATTCTGGCTAAGATAGGCTTCCTATGGAAAGGGGAATTCATGTTTCATACCAATATTCCCCGGGTGGACATTTATACCCTCCAGACGATCACAGTAAATCCCTTCAGATGCCCGAAGAAGGACCAGCAGCTTTAAATCCCTTTCTAGGGGACGTTGAAAAGAACCTGCAATAAAGACAGAACAGCATCAACCCACCACAGAGGCATCAATGGTTTTTGTAATGCTGAAAATGGGGGAACGAAGGGGAAAATCGGTGTGAATGCAATTTTCAACAAACATCTAAATGGCTGAATTGGCATTTCATTTCCCAGACCGTTTTTGCCTTTTTGCTCCTTTACATTTTCACCAGTTCCCAGTTAATACGAGAGGCAAGGATGGGAAAAATGGTCTTTTCCACACCAGTGGAAGGACTGAGGGAAAAGAGCAGGGGAAAAGAAAATGCCCAAGAAGTTTTGGTGCATGCAATGGTGATAATTCCACACAGTAAACCATATTCCAACTTTGCCTTCATTTATTTCACCAAGGGTAGTTTACAGTTTCAGAAGAAAATGGCCCAGCACTAAACAGATACTAAGGAGGAAAAAGTAGGACAGTTTTTGCCCTGCAGAAATGTATGCGGAGTCCAGTAAAGGAGTTCAGCGTTCCTTTAAAATTAGAGATTAAATCAATTATGCAACAGAAAACTGCAGCAGATGTAGAACTAAAAAATATATACATATCTGTATAAAATTAGCTGGCCTGTCATGTTCTTTTAATATTTAAAATTTACTAGTTTGGAAAAGAGAGCGGATTTTGTATCCTAAAGAAACACTTTGCTTTAAGAGCGTTTTTGTTTTATTTAAGTGAAATCAATAAAACAATTCATTGTTCCCCACCAGCATCTGAGGGATATCTGAGGATATTTAAATTCTCTGTGCAGCTTTTAAGTGGGCGAAAGGCAGAGAGTACAAGACTGGCATGCTCCCCATCTAATATATCTCACACCAGTGAGCTCGTGTTTCTCTGGGGACATGGAGGGGATTATCTTACAGTGTCCATTGTCCACCCAAACCACCTCTGACTTTCTTGTTTAAACCCCCAAAACTGTGGTGTAAAGAGGAGAAAATCGGGAATTGGGCTGTATCCAAATATGCTTTCACAAAACAGAACTGAGTGATACACACTTTGGCCACCGATGCCCGAGGTTAAACAAATACCCACCTGGAGCAGCAGCAGAGTTATGGAGACACTTGTGTCTATTTTTGTAAGCAGGGTGATTGTTTTCCTGCTTCACCCTCACAGCAAGCTGTGATTTAAAATATTCACCCTGAGCATACCTTTGCCAATCCTCAGGTCATCCCTACCCCCAGAGATAAAGTATTAGCTACACTGAAACCAAAAAAAGGCTCCACACAAATGTTTGGAGACCTTTATGTTAATCTTACCATGTTATCCAGAATTACAATTTCCTAATTACAATGATGTTCTCTTAAATTATAATTATAAATTGCTGTTCCTGGGTTTATTGGTTTTATTATTTTACTCCGGGTTACAAAACATTTACCATTCTAGTTAAGTTGGTTAAAACCAGCTGCGTAATATAGTCAATTCTCAGCTCAGTTTTAAAACCATTTTTAAATAAGTTTCCAGACTTAACAATCACCTACAAAGAATTGGAAATGGGAGTTCTATAGGACTGAACTGGAACTTATCACTTCCTTAAAAGAATTACATCTGCGTTTAGGTAATTGTTTGGGGGTTTTTTAGTATAAAAAAAGCAGAGTATGTTAAGGAATGCTACCCTTGCTGAAAAAATAAGCACATCAACCAAAAATACAATAGGAGTGAGAGAAAAAGAAGAAAATAAAAAAGGGAGGATAATATTCATAGAAATGTTTTAGTTTCTGGAAACTGTAAATGGTAAATGACACAAAAGAATACCGAAGTGGTCCATTAGTAGAAATCTAGACTTATTTTAAGTATATTTAGAACAAAAATAGTCTTAATACTTGCTTATTGTCATTAATAGTTCCATGGCTTTAAATCAATGGATTTCAGTAACTTGAATGCAAGTGCTACTGAAGAGTTTACCCAGAAACTCATTGGAGTATTAAGGAGGACTCTTCAGTAAGTTTGGGATCACTCTTGACGTCTCAGAGCCCTTGAAGAAAGCTAATATTGTGCCAATATTTCAAACAAAGATAAAAGCAAGAGCCCCAGGTAATTACAGGCCTGTCAACTTGACACTGATTCTAGGGGAAAAATAAATAAAAATGGAATGTCCAACTCTGAGCACCATTAATAAATCATTAAAGGTGGATGATATAATTAATGCCAATCAACCTGCTTTTATAGAAAAAAGGGCCTGCGAAACTTCCTTGTTATCGCCTTCTAATGAGATTACAGGTTTAGTTGATAAAGATAATAGCTTTGATATAGTTTAATTGGCTTCTCCAAGGCACTTGGCTTAGTAGTACAAAACTTTGTGATTAACAAACTACACGGGTACAGCACAAACATGGCACACACTAATTTACAGGCTGAGTGATTGAAATGGGGACACGGAATCAAACAGGTCTGGTCTTGCAAGCCCTGTGGCATGTGACACTTTATTAGTCACCCAAACTAGTGTGAAGATACTGAAGGTAAGCAGAGAGGTTGACACAAAGAGGGGGTGAGAAACAAAAGAAAAATAAAGAGATGGGACAATAAATCAGAAATTAATTGAAAGTGAAGAATTACGAAAGAAAGTGAAGAATGCTATAGGTGGCCCTTCTTGAGTAGGCAGGTTGGACCAGATGACCCACAATTGTCCCTTCCAAACTTAACCGTTCTGTGATTCTCTGGAGTTCGAAATAACAAGGCAACAGGTCTTGATCTCTCTGTGGAAGGATGGAGAACAAAGAAATCAAAGGGAAAAGCTGAGTAAGGTCTCAGATACACATTTTGGCTTAGTCTAAATCCAACCCCGCAGACTGGCTCATGAAAATGACCTTATCACCTTACAAAGTAAGTAAGTGGCATATGAAATCACAGCTCTTGTAATAAATGGTTTTGATAACAAGTTGCCATTAACACAGGAATCATGATCTCTGCAGCATATCAGTGGAGGATCTGGGTTTTATGTGCCCATCTTTGAACTTTGGATGTAAAAGCTTCATGTTTCCTGCCCCATTTGGCTGTGGTGAACGAGTCCTCCGTAAGACCACATCAGACTGTTGAATAACCCATCCCGCACACGAGGTGCTGGGGGATGTATCCCACTTCACATCCTACTGCGACTGGAAGGCTCAGCAATTTGATGAGCAACCTGGTTGATCAGAAGGTGAGATAATAAGGCACTGCTGGCAAGGAACCAGAAAATAGGTAATTGCAACGTAGAAACTACTAGAAGCTGGTGGAAATGTCTAGTGAGAACCTGCAGAAAAGGTCAGGACGCACTAAAGACGTGCCAGGCCTTCCTCAAACGTGTTCTTACAATTGCACTGCACAGTGCAAAAAACCCCACAAACATATATGATAATCCTATGTTAGGAAACAACCTGTCCTGTTGATAAAGTGCCCATTGATTCCATACTTTCCTGAAGTGTGAGGTCCAGCTGTCTGGATTGCAGCACAGATCTGTTTGCACAATGGTTGCAGCTGGTTCCTAATCCTTCATCAGGTCTAACATCTGGAGACGAGAAAACCTACTGTGTGAAAATATGTGGGAACAAAGAAGGATAACAGAAATAGAAATGTGCTTTTTTCTATCCAGATTTTCACTTATTCTGGACTGCAGTCTGGATCTAGTTTGCTGCTGAGTTTCAAAAGCATTTTCCATTGTTTTTTGTATTTCAGTTTTATTCCAGATGTTCTTCCTGACAGATTTTCGCTGTGTTTTTCTGGTTTTTTTTGTTTGGTTGGTTTTTTCATAGCAAAACCCATTCAATTCTTCCCTAGAATAGTGGGTGTTTCCTCCCTTTTAGCCTTCTCTTTTTTTCACAGCATAACACACTGTAACAGCTGTTGTACATAAGAGCAAGTAAATCTCTGAGATAAGATCTCCTCCCTCGAAAACAGACTTTGCCAAGTATCTTTCTGTGACCGTCTCCAGTACCAGCTCTCTGTTTCCTGAATCCAAAGCTTCTTGGACACTAAGCACCCAGCTCTTTTGAAAACTGTGGCACACTGTCACCAGGACGCGTGAAGAGATTTTACTCATGGTCGATACACAGCTGGATAATCACCTACTGTTGGTTCTTCTTCTGGAGCTTCTTTCAGGTAGGTGTTCAGCCTGCATTCCTCAAAGAAGGCCGGAAAAGCACCCTGGAAACAAGGAGACCTCACTTGGTCTCCTCTTACAAGTAGTGCCGCCCAACAAAAAGAAAAATTCAGAGGCAGACAAGTGTGGAGTGGGAACCAGCAGCCAGAAGTGGGAGATGAATGTCCAAGGAATAAGCAGTGAGACACGTAGGATGGCATCTGAGAGTCCTAGTGCCCTCCAAACCCTCCCTGTGAGGATACCACAGGGATCAGTGGCTTTTTAAACAGAAGCTGGAGGCTTTTAGTAGTGGGACATCTGAGTGTGCCCAAAATGATAGAAAATCCTTAGAGTTTGGCAAGTGAACCATTATTTCCCAGGAGATTCACATGCCTACATCTAGTTTTCTTGATGCAGATGTTTCCAATAGAGATTTGCTCTAGATACCCATCTGAAACAGTCCCACTGACTGCAGGGGCTCCACTGGCTGTGTTGGTTAGATCTCTACTGGAACAGCAGCTCACATGATGATGTCCACATGTTACACCTAAATTTGTGTGTCTTAAACTCGTGAATCCAATCCCTTCCCTGGATGATATGATCGGTTAAAAGAAACCAAGTGACTTGGAAAGGGTTGAAGCCAAAATCACTGAGGCTGAGAGATTAATTTAAGGGGATTCAGATGATGCAATCAGCTTTTCAAACAACTTTTTTTTTTTACTTTTTTTTTTTTTGTTGTTAGCAGGGATGAAAAATCGCTTTCAACACACCAGCAGTGTTCCATCTTCATAGGAGTTGAACAGCTGTGCAGGGGAGAGATGTGACTGCAGGATGGGACTCAGCTCACAGCTAAAGAGGTTGGGTCCCACACAACTAGAGAAGGTGGAAAAGACAGTAAATTGGTGAAACTCACAGGTGTCCTAATTGTTGTTCTAATGCTGAGCATTAATCATTACTAACACATGGCCATTTCATGAAATACAGTGATTTACCCTTTGGGAAGTCAATAAGGGCATTCTTCCTAGAAAAAAAAGGTGAGTATATAGTACATGTATTAGAGCTCTTACCACAAGCAAGAAAAGAGGCATCAGAATTGTCTGGATTTTCATCTCCAGACAATCAAGCCATGAGCTAATGATGACCTTAGGCTTCTTGCCTCCAATGAGTGACATGACTGACAAGCAGCCATCACCAGATATGTGAAAAAAACCATGTGACAAGTTGAAACTAAAAAAGAGAAATCCAATCCTATCTGGGTAATTACTTGGCAAGTTCTACTGTAAAAAGCATAACCAGCCTGCCAGCAAAGAGCAGCTGAGTGCAGTGGAGTTCAGGATAAGTCCAGAAGATCAATCTGTGCCAAGTGAAGCTCAGTGTTTTCTTCAGCCTTATGGAGAGCTGAGGGCTTTGTTCAGTAGTGGAACAGCGCACCTTCTGCACATATCATCTGTGTTTTAATGCCTATGGTTTAAAAGGAATAGAATCATCCTAGCTGAGAATGGAAAACAACTCCGAGATGTCGAGCTCAAAATTGCTTAACTTATTCTGACACAGGTGTGCTCATAATATCTAGCAAATCTCTTAATCTCTCTGAAGCTCAAACTCTCCTTCTATAAACTGGAAAAATAGCCAGGTGGGGGTTTTTGTTTGTTTGTTTTGGGGTGGTTTTTTTGGGGGTTTGTTCTTTTTTGTTTGTTTGGGTGGGGTGTTTTTTGTTTTTTTTTTCTTTACAGCATGATAACACAGGGAAATAGAAATAAAAGGTGTTACTAAAATTTTCTTGCAAATATCACCATCAAATAAAAGACTTTGAAAGTTTAAGCAAAAGAGGGAAGCCCCTTATCTGAGAGTGAGGGCTACTAGAGTAGAAGTAATCAGAAAATCTCCCTGGATCCAAGAACAATGAAAGCCTAGGAGCACTCAGAGAAATTACTGTGGGGATAGACCCATATATTTTACTTTGAGTTTTCCAAGGTATCTGATAGAATTCTTTATCTTTAATCATCTCACACCTCCCAGTGATTCTGTTGATCATAATTCCCTCTGGATTGTGATCATTACATTGAAAAACAAAAGTGATGATTGACCCTGCAAGGTCAAAAGTGTCACAGGAATTGTGATCTCCCAGATAATACTGTACTTTCTCATCCCAGTTTGCCTGCACATTATTGTTTCAATAAAATTATTGAGGTTCTCGTGTTTCTTAAATTCCAATTTTAAACTGATTTTTTTTTATTTGTTATATATTTCTCATCATCACTCAGTTCCTACGCACTTAAAGTCTTTATTTAACCTTCTGACTTTGTTTTTTTCCCTGCAGATAAGGTGCCAAGAGCTCTGGAAGACTCCAAAGTCCAAATAAATTGTATTTCTAAAATTATCATTGTTCTCTAGCGGTTTAAATGAAAAAAAAAAAAATACTTGGGCTCTACCAGAAAGCCTTTGTCCCAGGCCATGGAGCCAAAAGCAACAGCACATGGCCAAAGATTGCTACACTGAAAACAGGGCATGGAGAAATTACACAACAGGCAGGACCTGGGGATTTGGCTCACATGATGCCAACCTGAGATCCTGCTCGGGCAACACTGAATGTTGATGTCCACATCTATTAAATCTGTTTACTAAACTGTCTCATTATCTGTTTTGTGTCAGGATTTCTTTAGGGTGTGGTGGAGTTGGACAGATGGGCTTCAAAACCCTTCCTTCAGGCATGGAACAGGCAGGATTGGACAGATGGGCTCCAAGACGTTACCTTAAGGCCTCGAACACATGGGAAGAGAAAGAGGAAGGGGGGAAGAAAAAAACCAAAAACACGCACTCCCAGCTCTACAAGCAAGGCACAGAAACCAGTATAAGATGTGGGAAGCTTGCAGAGTCTCTACCCACCATCATCTGAAACAGCTGAAACAAGGATAGCTCTCCAAGAGATGCTGGACTATGACTCAACAGCTGCAAATACCTGCTTGGCTTTTAATATCATTACTACTCACAGATGTGCTGGAGGGGAGTTTGTGCAGCAAAGTGCCTCAATGTTTTTTTAATAAGTGTTTTTAGCAATGAACACATGCTTTTTCTTAAAACCAATATGAAATCATATTTAAAGTGCAAAGGAGCATAAGTAAGAAATGACTGACACTCTTTTAAGTATACATATATATTTTAACCTCACAGATTAAGCTTTCCAACCTTTTTTGCCAAAGAAAAACACAAGACAGCAAAATAACTTTTTTGGCCAGGACTGCATTAACTAAACAGTCCCTTGAGATTAACAACAAACAAATACTGGAGCAGACTTCCTCAGGAGGTGATTACACAAACAAATTCTCTTTTTAAAGTTCATGAAACCAATCTTGAGAAAGGTCAAGCAATGATCAACAATGTGATCCCAGCATCCTAAGGATTCCTGTAAGTAAATATAATGCCTGGCTTTAGGTACCTTAATGTTTAAAGGCAATTATGTGAGTAATTACTTTTGAATGGAAAAATACTGATCCTGTCCATTGAAAATAACATGGAACAGCTCCAGTGACTTTGGGGACTCTGAAAACCACAAGAAGTAGGGGCAGCGTGGTACCTTTCTGGGGTCCTGGTGCTCATCTGCACAGAGGGATGAAGGCACAAATGTGCTGAATCCAGTTGTTTCATGCCACAGTGCACGATTTCCAGGCATTCTGGGGATTCTCCACGACTCTTTTTATGTTGGTTTTAAATATTTCTGTGTCACAAAAAGTGTCCTACTAATGCCCATAGACACCAGGCACTGCCGGAACACCAGGGTGGGTCCTGCCCTGAGGAATTACTGTCTCATAAACCAACCCCCAGGTAGTAGGGAGGACTTTTACACATATCAGATAAAATCTCTGCCACAGTGAAACCAGCAGTGAGGTGAAGACTGCAGTATTTGTAATGTGTTGCTATTAATAGGTAATTAGCTCCAGTGGATTACCGCCGTGCTTAATGTGGATTTTGGGTGTCCACTCTGCAGATACCCAGCTATCTACAGGGCATCAGGTTGGACAGCATGTTTCTAGCAACAGTCTACAGTCTTTCTTCACACCTTTTTTCCTATCAAGAGCAGAAATAAACCCCAGGCATCCAGACAAACGGCTGTTCTTCACTTACCCACTCTCAGAGCACCCCCGAGCACCACGACACAGGCAGCACTCAGGACGTTGCTGGAGTTGCTGGGGAACTCAAGGGTCCCCAGGATGTAGAGTCCTCTCAGAGGGGGAAGAGCTGTATCCACCAGGATGGTCCGGTCTGAGGAACAAAGCAGAGGGCTGTTAAGGTCAGTGGCATCCTACCAACAGTACCTGCCAAAACCTGTAGCATGGTGGTGAAAAATGTCAGCTTGGCTTCAGTTTTGTTTTATTTAAATTGGTTTTCTTAGAATCATATAATGGCCTGGCTTGGAAGGGACCTTAAAGATCATCTTATTCCAAGCTTCCTGCCACAGACAGGAACACCTTCCACTAGACCAGGTTTCTCAGAGCATTCTTCAATCTGGCCTTGGAATATTTCTAGGGAGGGGTCAGCCACAACTTCTCTGGACAACCTGTGCCAGTGCCTTACCACTCTCACTGTAAAAATATTTCTTCCTAATATCCAGTCTAAATGGCTTCTTTCAGTTTGGAGCCATTCTCCCTTTTTCTGTCATTTCAGACCCTTGTAAAGAGCCTCTCTCCATCTTTCTTGTTGGCTGCCTTTAGGTTCTGAAAGGCCGCAATTAGGTCACCCCAAACCCCTCTCTTCTTCAGGCTGAACAATCCGAGTTCTCTCAGCCTTTCCTCATAGCAGAAATGCTCCATCCCTCTAATCAACTTATTGGCCTCCTCTGGACAGGCTGATTAGAACTAACAGAGCAGGGCTTATGGGTTTGCAGCATCCACAATCAGAGCTTCATCTACAGCTGAGGCTCCATGGGGTGACTGTAATCTCACCAATGAATATCTAATCATATTTACAATGACATTGTTGCATGCTTAAGTCTCATCATATGATGCTTGAACATTTAAAAATTAACGTGGAGGGCAGCAAGTTAGAGACATATTAGTCTCACCTGTCTTTGTTAGGAAGGCAAGACTTGATCACCCAGTGCAATGAACCAGGACTAAGTGAAGCTGTGTCCAGACAGCATTTTTTCCTCATGGTATTGAAAAGGACAAGAGAGTTCTCTTGAAAAAGCCAAGAACAAAATGCCCCATCCCTGGAAGTGTTCATGGCCAGGTCAGATGGGACTCTGAGCAATCTAGTCTAGTGGAAAGTGTCCCTGCCTATGGCAGGAGGGTTGGGACTGGATGATCTTTATGGTCCCTTCCAAGCCAAACCATCCTGGGATTGTGGGATTGATGGAAGTGAAAAAATCCAGCGGTACCAAATAGGTGCTTCATGATGCAAAGAGTCTGTAAGTCCCCACCTTGTCAACAGCAGTGATCAGGGTGACAAGCTGCAGCCACACAACATAACCTCCCTCCAGTGACACCCTGTCACTGCTTTTCCCACTCTGCAGCCTGGCTTTGCTCTCTCAGGTTTTGCGTATAAAATCCCACCTGTTCCTCACCGTCCAAGAGGATGCTTACACCAACACCAACACCGTATACGGGAAGCCAGAGTTCATAGAATCATGGAATCATTAAGGTTGGAAAAGACCTCTAAGATCACCAAGTTCAACCAATCACATGGTCCACTCCACCATGAGTCCTTCCACTCTGTGTTCATAGGATTACTCATTCTCCTCTAATAAAACAGTTAACAGTGATCAGGGGAAGTACCATTCCCTCAGATCCTCAAGGGAAAAGTAAGGAAGATATTTTTATATTGCGGAACAGAATGGGGCCCGTTGTGGGTTGAGCCCAGTGACAACGTCACTGCTGCTTCCTAAAGCTGCAAGTCTGCAGCTTGGAACCTTTTAAATGCCACTTAAGCTTTCCAAGTAGGACATGAGGAAGGATGTAAATGGTGTATCTTTAGAGGCAGCCTATTGCACAGAGGTGAATTCCACCCTCAGGGCCTATCTAATGGTCTTTGATGTCACTAAGAGCTTCTCAGTTGATTGCTCTGGAAAGCCACTCAGGCCTCAAAATTGTGGTTTCCATCCCCCTTTGTTACTGACAACAGTGGCAGTTTCCAGGTAGGTGCATCTCTGACTCAGTGAGTGTTCCTGGAAGAATGAAAAGCAAGGTATTTCCTGAGCAAGGGTTTCAATGGCATGATCTCATCGAGACTTTCACAGAAATAGCTAGCAGAAAATTAAAATTTTCAACATGGTAACAGCTGATCCTACCCTACCCAGAGGTTTTCTGTGACTTTCACTGATCTCACATGCATTAGTTATGAGGCATAGATACATAAAACAGAAGAAATTCAGGAGAGCACATATTTTCCAATGGATTTTGACAGATTGGTGAGAATGGGCCATTTGAAAAGCGTCTTGGTGTGGAAAATAAGAAGAGCCAAAGTGTCTTGGGAAGTGGATCAACTACTTCGCAGTTTCTCTTCTGCCTGCAGCCATTAACAACTGCTTTGGATGAAGACACAAATGACCACACAATGGGTAGCACAAAATATGTAATTAGGGGCTGACTCAAACTATTTAGCACAAAGCTTTAGAAACATTCCCAAGCCCTGTTTGCAGTAAACATAATCAATATGACTCTATGAAAACCCGTGAAGTACACGCAGAAGTGGACTGAAAGAAAATATAAGTAGGCTGCCTTTAATAATAGCATTTCCTAGTTTTTTGGCTCCTTAGTTTTGCAACCCTGAAACAGCTTCCAGGGAAAATTTCTGTTTCAGGTTCTGTTTTCAGGTCTGGGGTCCTGGCTCTGCTTACAGATTTGTTTGTCTCCTACATACGTGTTCCTACTTGATCCCCATAACCAAATCATCCCACCTCTTCATTTTGCCCCCTTTTTTTTAATTCTTTCTCTCTGGACATCAGCAAGTGACTTCCTGAAAGCCCAGGACCTCTGCTCTCAAGGACTACACCAAGTACTGCAGCCACCCGTGATTACTCTGAACCCCTCATCCCAAAACAGATTCCCTGCATCCTTGGGCTACAAAAATCTTTCAAGCATGCAAAATTTTCACAGCATTCAGATGTAATAAGTCTCTAGGGAGCAAGTGCTTTTTTTTTTTTTTTTTTTTTCCCCAAAAAAATCTTATACTGTTTGTACTTAATATGTTTTTACAGGCATGAAGGAACTCCTGTCTGTAATCTATTCACAGGACAGGTAGAGTCCCATGCCCTGCAGAGCTGTGAAGGGAAGGCACAGCATGTGAGGATATGAAACAGAGAGGAGAACACGGGGAGATGATATCTCTCAGACAGAAGGGGAGAATCTAGTTTGTGAAATCACAGCTCAAGAACGCGGCAAAAAGCTGCAGTTGACAAAGGCCATAAGTATATTCATCAAACACAGGCTGAAACATTTTTACAAGGAAAAGAAGCAGCGCTCCCAGGCATGCCACTTATATGTCACGTTTCAGTCTAGAACAGATATTTTTGCTGAGTTGCACATCTTTCTTAAAAAAAGGTTTTATAAAGGAAAAGCTGACTGCTCTGTAACTGCTCTGTAATCATGTGTGAGCCTTGAAACACAGGAGTGAGAAATTTCCCCATTCAGAGGTATCTCTGCAAACCTCTGTTTTCCTCAGTTTAAAAGGACAACACTCTGGGGTGTGATGCTTGGGGTGTGAAGTCCTCAGATGGTGAAATATTGCTCTCTAGAAACAACAGAACACTCCTTTGAGGGGGGAAAGAAGTCCTTCCACACTTGAGGAGGAAAGCAAACAAATTCAAATACAATTTCCTTCCATGGTCCTTACAGAATACACTCATTTGTTTCATAGGGGGAGATGATGACTAAGCAGTTAAAACAATAAGCTTTAGGTCACTGAGCTCAAGGGATTTACCTTCAGAGAAAGACAAACCAGAGCTGCTCTTCCCCCATGAAGATATTTCTATAATGGCAAGCGACCACTTTCAGCAAACCGTAGTTTGAGTCTGAAAACAGGGCTACATTTCATTGTACATTTATTTTGTTCAGACAAAAAGCTCACAGGTATGGCAGAGTTTTAATGTTCAGACATACAATGCTGAGAAGTCACTAATGACTCCAGCAATGACACAAAATGCCTTTGATCAACAGCATTGCTGTATAAAACACCATAGCATGCCATTGAATGGAAATCAGGCACAACAGAGAGCTATTATATGAGATACAGTACTCCAGCATTCATCTCTTCAAACAGAAAACTTCAAAGAAAATCAAAATCAGAAAATGAAGAACAGAGTAAATTCTACCACTGGAGGAAAAAAAAAAAAAAAAAAAAGAAAAAAAAAAAAGAGAGAAATTGCCAAAGGCTACATGATATCATATCAATAGCCTTCAAAACAGCATTCCTTTGCTTGGAATTATAACACATTCTCCTTCCACCCAGAGCACACTGCATCAGGAGTGTGTCACACCGAAAACCATAGACCAAAGCCCTGAAAATCTGAGAGCACTGGGAAGCTGATGCCACTGCTGGAACGGCATGACTAAGCTCCTGCAGCTTGTTTTTCGAGATGGTGTGACTGTCAAAGCCTGATGCATGTGAAAGGTCCTTGTGGGATGGCTGCGGCTCTGGAGGATGAAACTCCAGAGATAAAGCCACAAGTTGTGGCAGCCTGAGCTGAGGATTTCCAGATCGGGCTGGAAGAGACTCGTGTCTGCTGGGGAGCCAGACACTGAGGGGACTTGTAACACACCAACACTAAAAACCACTTTAACATGAGGGACCCGCCTCTGCTGCAAGTGAAATTCATCTTTGTACTAAAAGTTTATCCTGAAGTCCCACAAGGCAAAAAAAAAAAAAAAACAAAAAACAAAACTTTGTACACAATCCCAATTTCCAAGCTCTCCAAATCACATCCTCTATGTGTCAAGCAGACGCCAAACGACGGGACGAAAACCTGGTTTCTAATATGTACATTTTGATAATAGAGGTATTTTCAACCTTTTCAAACTTACAGAATCATAGAATATGCTGAGCTGGGAGGGATCCACCAGAGTCGAGCCCACGAGGCAGCCCTAAAGATGCGATTTTGCTTATTTTGCTAAATAAACAAATTTAAGCTTTCATTAGCTAAATTTAGGCAGTGCCCTGGGTCTTCAGTGAACTCTAAGAATCCATGTTCATTCAGAGACTTCAACAGGGTCAGACCAAAGTTGTCCCCTGCACTTCCTCATGCTAAAAACGAGCACTAAACATCTGTTATTTGCTTTTATAACTCTAAAACTGTTCTTTGGGGGCTGAAAGGACTAACCCAGTAATGCACAGCACACCAAAAGTAGGCTTGTGTCTTAGCTTTCAACCTGAAAATCATTACAGATGGCTCACAGAAGAGAATTTTAAGTAACCAGAAGTCAGCAAGGAGAAAAACACTTCTGCATCTTTCCAGGAGTGAATCACAGAAACTTATTTGGGTGTGCAGGGCAGCATAAAGTTTGGGTGGTTTGTAGAATGTTTGTTCTCACAAGAGCAGACTCTCACATTTTTGTAGCCATCTGAAGTCAGTCTGAGTTTAGAAGGTTATGCACAAACCAGTGGAAATGTGTAGGGAAACATCCATAAAATGCTACAATTAAACATAAATTCAAAAATTGTTGATTCCGTTTTAATTCCTGGGTCCAAGCAAGGGGTTTTTGACTCTCTTTAAACTGGAAACTTTAACACTTGTGGCAGCAAAGTAAAGCGTGAGAAACAGACCAAAAATTCATCTTGCCTGACTGCATTTTAAATGTCTTTATTTGAGCAACAAATCCAGCGCCCTCACCTCACTGGTAAGGACCATGACTCTAATTTAAGGGCCTGCACTCTGTTGACTCCAATGCCAATAAGGGCCTCAACATATCCAAGCCAGAAAGAATGAGGAGGGAAAGCAGCAATAAAATAGATGGAAGATGATCAGAAGAGGCAGGGACACAACAGAGCAGTATCCTCTCGAAGTATGATAGGATTGATAGACAGCTTATGTTTGTCTTCATGAGCAACAAGGACCATCCACTCCAGCTCCTGGCCCTGCACAGACACCCCAACTACCCCACCCTGTCCCTGAGAGCGCTGTCCAAACACTCCTCGAGCTCTGGCAGCCTTGGGGCTGTGACCACTGCCCTGGGGAGCCTGTTCAGTCCCACCACCCTCTGGGTAAAGATTGTCTTCCTGATATCCAACCCAAACTCCACCAACACAGCTTCATCCCTACTGCTGATAGGAAGAAGATTCACAGAGTGTGGCTCTCCACTTGTCCTAGCAGGCAGTGCATTTTCAGTTACCACTTATCTCTTTCTTTTTAATCCATTATGCATTTTGTTGTGGGCTTTTTAAGACCAGTAAAGCCCCTCTGAAAGCAGGGACAGTTTTATTGTACACTCTGGAGCACCCTTCACTGAGGTGATTTAGAACTGGGAACTCCAAGGGTCTCATCCTGCTGCTCAGGCACCAACTTGCATTCTGGTTTTGGGCAGATTTTATTGTCCTGGCCCCTCAGCTCCATCCCTGCCCAGGGTAAAACACAGATTATACTTAATAGCCCAGTCCTTACTCTGCTGCCTCTTAACCAGTAGCCACCAGTATGTTAGGGAGAATCCCTGTACCTCACCCCACAGCACAAACATGCCCCAGTTAAACTGACCAAGCCAGCACTGCTCTAAATTCATGGGACATTCCTTTTGACCCCAAAAGCTGCTGGGTCATGCTGCACAGTGCCAGGCCTGAGCTAACGAGCTTTGTCTCTCAGGAGAGCTAATTAGTTCTGGTGCACCACCGTGCTGATGCAGCGGTGTTGTCTCCAGTCCCAGAACTAGATCAGTTGGGCTGGGCTGGGGGCAGAAATGAGCAACGCTCCAGGCACGGCTGAGACATGAAGGGCCTTGTGGTACGTGACAAAGGCCACGGTCAGCATCACGGGGCAGCTAAAATAAGTATTTTATTGAAAGGATTATAGAATCATGGAATTGTTTAGGTTGGAAAAGACCTCTAAGATCACTGAGTCCAACTGTTAACCCGGAACAGCCAAACCCACAACTGACCCATGTCACCAAGTGCCACATCTAGATGTCTTTTAAATCTCCCCAGTAATGGTGACTCCACCACTGCCCTGGGCAGCTGTGCCAGGACTGGACAAGTTTTTCAGTGAAGAAATTGTTCCTAATCTAAACTTCCCATGGTGCAACTTGAGGCTGTTTCCCCTTGTCCTATCACTTGTTGCTTTGCAGAAGAGACAGTCCCTCACCTGGCTCTACCTCCTGTCCGGGAGTTGCAGAGAGCAAGAAGGTCCCCCCTGAGCCTCCTTTTCTCCTGGCTGAGCGCCCCCCCCAGCTCTCTCAGCCACTTCTGTGCTCCAGGCCCTTTCAGCTCTGTTGTCCTTCTCTGGATGTGCTCCTGTGCCTCAACTTTGCAGGAAGCACAGAGGAGTTTTATTCACAGGTGAATTTGCAATGCACCAAAGGACCATCACAACCTCAGCATCCAGCTTCCTCTCTCCTGATCTGATCTAAACAACAGAACTCCAAACTCTTGGCCAAACCTATTTATTTATTCATTCAATTTTTATTCCTTGCTTCTGTGTAAATTGTGATTTACCTTTGTGTGTCTTCATATCTGCACCTGACACATGATTTTGAAGGCTGAAATGTTCCTGAGCTTTTGACAATTATGGGCTGATATGGGTGACCTGGATATAATGAGAAACACGAGAGGCTGAGATAGATGTTCTGGTGTAGTCTCTGGCCTTGTTCTTGGAGAGTAGGAAGGACAAAATACGCCAAAATACGTGTGCAAAATCCAACCATGGCAAGGAGATCCAAAAGAGAGCAAAGCACATGTGAAATGTCCTACTCTTTAATGCTTCATAAGGGGTCAAACATAACAGAGGTAAGATTGGAGTAGGAACGGAGCTGTCTGATGGCTTAGCCAGGATGCTCCTGGAGTGCTTCAAACAGAGCAAGGTATCATCCTGTAAGCAAGTGACTTGAGCCCTGGAGCTCTACATAATACCATCACTGAATTAGTACTTAGCCACAGTTGTGTATCATAGCCACTGAGAGGATAGAACAGGAAAAAAACCACATTTTTTGTGGGGTTTTTTTGTTTGTTTTTTTTACAGGAAAAATGGATTTAATCAGAAAATATAAATTATCTACTCTTCAGTTCAATGTGACTTCCCCCCAGAATGAAGAAAAGCATTATTTTAAAAAGTACACTGGGTTTTTGGTGGGTTTTTTTGGTTTTTGGGGGGGTTTTTTGTTTGTTTGTGTTTGTTTGTGTGTTTGTTTGTTTTGTTTTTTGGGTTTTTTTTTTTGTTTTGGTTTGGTTTGGTTTGGTTTTTGTTTTTTTTTGTTTTGTTTTGTTTTGGTATTTTTATATTTACCAGAAAATCAAAGATTGAACTAAGTATTTGTTGAAGGCTGATCGTAATTCTTCATGTAACCTGAAAATATACACATCTATTATTTTTAATGACATAGGTCAGAGAAGCCCTAACCATGAATGAGGTTCTTCTACACAAAGATACCAAACCAAACACTGCCTTCCACAAAGGCCACAAGCCAGAAAGAGGTGAAGAGGAATAGACACAGAGTAGTGTTATCCCTGTTTCCAGAAGTGGAGCTGTGGTAGGTAGAGTGACTTATCTGGTTTCAAACAAATGAGGAGGAACCAGCACCAGGTCCTAGAACATGTCAGGTACATACCACACAATATTCATAGGATCATAAAATCTTTATGTCTGGAAGAGGCCTCAGGACCTCGTCTAGTCCAACTTTCTCATCAGAGCAGGGTCAGTTCTTAAATAAAATGGTTATCACAAGTTCTTACTCCAGATTTCATTGCAAATTGCCTAATATATTCACCAGAATTCTGTTTTCATGCAGTAATCTTGTAAGCTGAGCTGGAACTTACATGTACCTCAAGTTTAAACACAGACATGAGCTAAAATGTCTTGGAGGCATCCATGGCAAATGGTTTGAGAGATTATCACAGATCGTGGGAATTGCAACAGGAAGATAAAATGGAAGGTGGTACCATTGTGGAACTGTAAAATATGATCCCTGCACAAAACACAGAGAGGTGGGTCACAAGATAACCTCCTTGTGACTTGATGGTTCCGGGCCTTACAAATTCTCTTCTCCTCAAATAAGGTTCATGAACAAACTTCAGTTTGAATGACTCTGTGTATGTGTGTGTGTGTGCATGTAAATGGAAAAGAAGATTATTCTCTTTCAAAACTTACATTCCTGTACTGTAGTCAAGACTTCCATGTGACAAGGAGCAAATGTGGTGTCCTGCACACACTTGAGTGCACACTAGTGCCAAGGAGCCCACGTTGCAACACAAATATACTTTCTAATGCAGAAGGAAGTACAGAGCCCAGCCCTTCTACAGGAATGAAACACCTTTCCTTCCTTACGTACTGGGCAGGATGATGACATCTTCCCCTGGGCCTGGGATGTTGTGGTTGGATCCACCCCAGCCTTTTCCCACGTCATTCCATGTCTCTGGGTGTGACCACTTCAAGACAGCACCAGAAGGATCTATAAAACAGGAAATACAAGGAGAGAATTATAATTTTCAGTAGCTGGAAGAATTACCATTTCTTTGATAGTCAAGCATCTGTGACATTATCATCCTCCTGTCACTGATGAGGCAACATTAACTGCTCTTTGTTTTGTTCCGTGCTTAAAGAAAGCTGCTTGATTGAATTCCCAGGATATGGGAATTTCCACAAGTTCCCAAAGTATGAAAGATTTTTAAAAATGAGTGATCAACTCTTATGAGCTTGTTAGCACTCAAAAAAGCACAAGTCTTCCCATTCCAAGGGGAGACTAAGACCTGCCTTGGAAAAGAAGCTGGACCACGACACGTGGCAACTCCTGCCCATTCCCCAAAGATTTCTTTTTCAGTTAAATCCAAAAGGAAACTCCTGAGCCTTAGGAAAATGCTGGAATAACTTAAGTTTACAAATTGCAGGTGCCTGACTTGCACTTGTGTTTTAGAGAGCTAACAAGCCAGGCTTCATAAATTGATTGCCCCTAAGTTTGTTCTGCCATCAAGAGACGAAGGAAAGCCTTCAAGGGGAAATCTTGCACACTAAGTTTAGTAACTCCTAAACTAACGCAGGCAGGGCCTCCCTCTGGAGGCCTCTACAAGCACCTACTTCTGTCCTACCATTGTAAAGGGAATTCTGGCACTTTTTTTTTTTTTCCTTGAGGAAGGCTTAATTGGGTGTTGAAAACACAGGAGCGAGCTCATGACTAAGTGTTGGGGGCTAGACCCAGCTCAGTAACATTGTGGAGCAGAGAAAACATCCATTGCCAACACAGGGAAACACAGAGAAATTAAATCTTTATGGAGCTCCTTAAGGCTGGGTCTGTCTTTCCATCCCTTGTTTGTTCTGGGGGAAATACTCTGCAAAAATGTCTCTAAATTCACATACAAGACTATTGTTGTTAATACATAGCAAGGCAGCTATGCAATTAATATCGAAATTTGGAGGTTTCCTTTGTCTCTGGTGTATTTTTCTGTCTGATTCAACATGCAACTCTGCAGTAATGTCAGACCATGAAGAACTAAAATACTCTGTACTCTTACATTCTCCGTGACCTTTCTGGTCTGCTATGGTATTTCTTAGTAAAAGTTTATAGTCTTTTATACTGTGGAATCACACATTTACCTTGAGCAATGGTAGATACGGCTCAATGAAATGCTTAAATGAATACCAAGAACCTCTCTTGGGTTGATAGATGTGCAAAATATTGAAGTGAAAAATAGCAATTTATTCCTGAGAAAGCCATAAAAAAAGAAATGGTGTGACTCCCACACCAAGCCTTTCTGACACAGACTGTCACCCACCTGGGGTAGGTAAAGCCACTCTTTCCTTCTCTTTCAGTGTGACCTGGATTAAGTCAGCTCCTGTGACTGAACACAGAGAATTTTAGGGAGTTACAAACAAACAGACACAAAAAAATCATACTAAATAAATTGCTTCATACGAATTCCTGACATCATTATCCATTTCTTACAAAAACATTTTTTTAAGAGCAACTGCACATGTTTTTTAAGCATTTTTTGTCCTTTTTTTTTTTTTTTTGTGCTTTGAGAAAGGATTAAACAAACACATTTTAATTTACAGATATGGAGGGTCTCAAGACAACTCATTAGAAACAGCTAAAAGAAAACATTCAACAATCAGAAATTCTAGGCTGGAACAGGAATCTCATTTATCCCACTATAAATCCACAGCAGTTCCACCAACACAGGCAATATCACACCATTGAATGCATAATGTATTAACTGGCTCAAGAAGCGAATTACAGCTTTTGTTTTGTAGNGTTTAATAAAATTCCTTTTTAAGCCTTTTCTCTCTTTTTTTTTTTTTTTTTTTTTTTTTTTTTTTTTTTTTGCCCCCAAAATCTGGTATCTGAAAGAGATGCTTTAATTAGTCAGACTTTATAGACTGGAGACAGGGACCCTGTGTTCTCTGCTGTGAAAAGGGGTCAGAAGCAATTATCACAGTTGTAACCTTTGTGCCCCGAGTATTGTCAGCAGGAGAAGGGCCAGGATAATGCAAATCAAAGAGGAGCAGGAGAAAGCTGATTCAGACTCAGCTCAAATCCTACCTCCTCTTCATCTCCAGTGGCATATAAAGGCACTTCCTTTCAGTCACCAGACTGGAACAACCATAGGTTAAAATAGAAACACTCTGACAAACAAATAAATCTCCTGTCCTCTGCCCAACCCCTTATGGTGACCCTAAAATGTTGTTGGAAGATTTTTTTTTGGGGGGGTAGAAGAATTGTATCAATGAAGCCATTGTCAGAACTTCCCTCAGTTCCAGAACATGCCAGGAACTTTCCTGTGTGTGTATCAACCCACCGAGGGGATTTCATGCCATATTGTAATTTACTTATTTTATCTTTAAACAAGTCTCTGCACTTTTAAATTGCGAAACCCGTCCTTCCCTACCTCCCTCCTTTTCTCCCAGTGCAACTGAGCAAATTTAAAATAACTGAGGTTCATTAATTTTAAGTGTTCAATAAATTAGTATGAATAATCAAAAAACTTGATTCTTTCTGATAATTACTATTTGATGTCAGTTGAAAGCACTCGATTGAGTTAGCAGCATATGCTCCTATGCCAAATGAGGCTTCCATAATTAAATACAAAGTGATTCCATGAGGTTTTTCTCATGTCTGATTAATTAGTAATCAGGTGCCTCAGCCCTGTTCTTCAGTGACACCTTCTCTCCCAACGGTAGCTGGGATCTGATCCATACATCAGTCAAGCCAATCTGCCCCAAATCATCACACAGAGCTCACAATGAACAGCATCATGTCCATCATGCCTTGAGTGGCCACAAGCTGAACCTTTGAGGAGAAAGAATGACATGAAGACTAATTTAGAGTCTTTGGCAGAGCTCACGTGGCATTCAGACAATACATCTCTGTGCACTTTTGTGGTTATGCTGCTCTTTCTTCTCACATACACAAGGCAAACCAGGAGTCAAAGCTGATACATCAGCCTTAGGAAAAGTAAGAGAACCAAGACCTGACACTGCCTTTTTTTGGCTAAATATATTTTGTCAGATGTGTTGGTTGTTGGGGTTTTTTTTTCCTTACTTTTGCAGGAATTAGAGTGAAATCATCTAATTAAGGACGTTTGTATTGTTCAGAGAAAAGCTGTTCTAATTAAATCCCAAGGAGACATAAAATATGATCAATATGGTATATAGACCTCGTAAAGGGGTTCAAGCCCCTTACACAGTGAGGAAAAGAACCATTAAGACTTTAACTCAGTCCTATCCAGAGTCAGGGTAACAACAAAAATTTCTCATGTTGGAAGTATCATCCCACCACAAAGCATAAAAATTCAAACCATTGTAAGTCATTTATACCCTCCATGAGCACTGGAATTGGGGCCAGAATATTCCACAGAATTCTCCACAGCCTTGTAACAATTATTTATATCGATAGGATGTAAAGTGCACTGTTGTAAATCAGTCGTGTTTCGTTGCCATTTCCCACAAATACCCCTAAAAACTGATCAGAAAAGATAAAGGCCCTGGGATTAATCAAGACTACAGTGGCATAGTCCTTCTGGTTGTTTTGCTTTGCTCCTGAGTCCGTTATCACTGGGTTTTACAGGACAGGAAGAGATACAGGCAACACAGATGAAGGACATCATTAGTAAACATTGAATTAAGGTGACTCTTCTCAAAATGCAGTTATAAGGCTCCAGGGTTTAGTTGTATAAAACCTTTATAAGGCTCATCAATTTTCTGCCTTATTACAGCTCCTCCTGGATGTTTGGGCTGTGAATCATAAATATAGGCCTTCTGGATGATAGTCCTGGCAACTTTCTCCTGGTTCAGGGCTCCTTGAGTGAACATGAAGGAGGAGCAACTCAGTCTTTTATCAGCTTTGCAGTGACTCGGAATTTTGCCTGTGGATATTAGGAAGGGCTGAAACAAGGATAAATGGCTCCAATAGCCTGACTTACAAATAACAAGCAGCTCCATGCTATTTAACATCAATTGGGCTAACATCCATCACTGGGAAATCAAAACTTTCTAGACAGCACAATCAACCACACGGTGAGACACACCTCTAGAAACTGGAGAACCTGGGAGAGGGTGTTTTGTCATCCTCTGTGAGGATCTGTTACAGGAGATACCCAGAAATACGGTATAATGGAGACATTGAAGTGAGAAGAGATGCTAAAAAGACATTATATAGATACATATATATGTACGTACATATGTGTATATATATTTATACACATATACACCTGGGGTGACGGACACAGATTCTTGCTTACAGCAGATTAATATTGGCAGAGGCAGCGGTAAAGGTGTGAAATTCCTCCCGCAGACATCACACAGTCAAAAAACCATCCCTGACAGGATTATAGGGGCATTTCATCATCTTATTTCTGTAACTGCTACATCCTCTGGTCTCTCTGCTTCCATGCCAGCAGGACAGGAGCTCACCCAGCAGGAGAAGGCTGTTTTTTCTCTGTGTGTCTACTGCAAAAATTGAGCAACTGAGGGAGATGGGGGTGTTTAGCCTGGAGGAAAGGGGTCTCAGGGGAGACCTTATTGCTTCTACAACTACCTGGAAGGAGGTTGTAGCCAGGTGGGGGTTGGTTTCTTCTCCCAAGCAACTTGCAACAAGACAAGAGCAAATGGCCTCAAGCTGCACCAGGGGAGGTTCAGGGTGGATATATGGAAGAATTTCTTCACTGAAAGGCTGGTCAAGCATTGGAAGGAGCTGCCCAGGAGGTGGTGGAGTCCCCATCCCTGGAGGTGTTCAAGGCATGACCGGACATGGCACTCAGTGTTCTGGTCTAGTTGACAAGGTGGGGATCAATCAAAGGTTGGACTCGATGATCTTGGAGGTCTTTTCGAACCAAAATGATTTTGTGACTACAAAGGGCACCTCTTTGCCAAGAACTGACATTTCATTCCATGGAGGCCACTGAGCAGCCCACATCTGGTCAACTGGCCCTTGAAACAACTGATATGGGGTGAGTTTTATCTGGCTGGAAGAAAAGACACATCCCTGCACAACCAGTCCTCTGTAAAGAATTAACTCCATTCTTTAGGTCTTCAGCCTTGGATTCTCCTTTACCCCCAAGCAATAAGGCTGCAGAAGATATCTGTGTTTATTTATTTTCTGTATTTTAATATCAGAAACAAACATTCTTAAGGGTCTGTTTTTCCTCCTATACAAAGCAATTACAGAAACCCACAGAGTCTAATGGAAGTGAGATCATTCTTTAGGAATCTAGAAAAGACAATAAGTATAATCAAATTATTTTTTTAAGAACTATGGAAACTATAAACCTGCTTCTGACACAGCAGTACTATGAGGTTGAGCCTCAGGCCCTCTTAACAACTCACACATGACTTACTTGAGCAGTCAGCAGGATGACCCATCTCCATAAAAGTTGTGTCTACTGTAAAATGTATTTGGGGTAAATAAAAAGTTTGATAATCCTTTCAGTGGTGTTTTCAATCATGTTTGTGTCCAGGCCTTCAATTTTAGAAAAATTAGAAAAAGCCAAGAGAAATCTTGGACATGCAGGAAGCCAACTCTTTGTTTCATTCCAAGAGAAAATGGTTTAAACATTTCAAAAGCCAACAAGAGAGAATCAACATCTCTCTGGTTTTTAGCCAGTTCCAGTATTGCCCAGAGACCTTAACCAAGGAGCAGTACCACACTGTGGCACCATATGCTGAAATTTGTAACAGACTTAAAAAGCTCATAATGTTATTATTGCAATTTACACAGGATATTTCTCCCAAAAATATCCCAGATGTCCCAGTGTGATGTTTCTTCCCACCGCTCTTGTTACAAGGAGTGGGGTTTTTTGATGCAGCATGGTCACATCATGTTTCACTCTCCCCAAACATGGTTGAGCCACAACCCATCAGTGCTTTGGAGACTCACACACAATTTCAGGGCCCACCAGTGACCTTTGAGGAAGGTTTCTCTTAGGGCAGTGGGTGCCCCAGAGAAAATCAGGGTGATGCTGTGAAGGCTGAACCAGGTCAAAGCAAAGCTGATGATGTAGAAATGGTTGGCACGGGATCCCTCAAGCTTCCTTGTCTCCCCTTCACCCAGCATCAAGCACGAATATGGGAATATGGCGTTTTCCCGTCCGTCCTTCAGTACCAAATCCTTTAAAATGGTCTGAAGAGACGATTTTCAAAGGGACTTATGGGCTGGTTAACAGAGTTTCAAGTGCGTAGGTAGCAGTGACTCCTTTGTTAATAGGATCATTACCCACACAACAGAAACATTCTCCATTACAATTATTTCTCCCCATTCAGCACCCTCTGCATTCTCCCGAGCCCAAGCCTAATTTGCACAACTCCAAGCATCAGTGCAACTTAACTCCTTTAATCCCCTCCATACGGTCTATTTTCTTGCCTTTTGTGTTAGACAGACCCTTTTTCCTCCCCCAAAGATAAACAAACACTTGCATGACGCCAGGCAATTTCGGATGGAAGAGGGCATGGAGAAAGCCTGAGCCCAACGAGAACTGCTGGCCAAGGTGGCTTCATTCAGCTGCCCGCTTCGTTTGAATAACAATATCTTCTCAGTCACGGGGTTTTCCCTCCCCTTCTCCCCCCTTTTCTCCCCATGCAGGCATGAGTAAAAGGCTGTGTGAATTCAGGAGCCTGCTTGTGAATGAGCCGGCATCTGATCCGTATTTACCGACGTTAATTTTGGATGTAATGCACCCCTGCCACTTCCCCACAGTTTGCCCTAAAAGGCTTTCTGACAGGCACAAAAGCGGCGGGTCAAAAGTAAGTTGACCCCTGCCAGAATGTACAATTATTGCAAAGAGGTGGTAACACCAGCAGCTGTCGAAACCCCACCGGCACGGCGAGGAGCTCCCAAAAGTCGGGGGAATGACTAATAGGCTGGAGCGCTCCCCTCCGCCCTGCGAGAGCCGGCGACTCCGGGCAGGAAGAATTATGGCCCTCCCGAGCAGCTGCAATAATTGTCTTCCCATTGTCCCTCGGCCACCCCCTACAAGTGCCCATTGTGGGCGCGGAGTCAAGTGATTATATGCTTGGGCTGATGCTGTTTGCGCCCAGCTGCCCGACCGCTGACACACGAGCGCGGAGAGGGGGGACCCGCGTCTGCTAGACGGGACTCCGACATACCAGACCTTTTACATAAGTCAAACAGGAACAAATGACTCTTTATCAGCCCCTTCTCCCTTTGAAGTGGCGGCTGCTTATAGGCCCTTACAGCTTTTCCTCCTTAGCCCGAGCAAACATCCTCCTTTTGATATGCTACATGCTCATTATCTCTGCCCCATTTAATGATTTTTGATTGAAGGGTGGCAGCGCGGTTGCCAAGAGGGTAGTTAAAGAGGCTCCACGCAGGCAGGACAACAAGAAAGGCTTTCCTTGTGCAGCAGCCTAAATTTGGAGTTTCTTAACAGTGTGTTCTTGTTCTTAGCAGCAGATAAGGGCTGAGCGTGAAATTCTTAATTAAGCAGTAAATAGAGAGTGGGGTGTCAGCAGATGCAGCCTGTAGCCATGGAGACCAAGGCTGATGAAGGAGGGAGCTAAGACTCCGCGCCGGCCCCGGGCTCGGGCATGACTGACAGCTGAAGAATCCGACAAAGCTTGTAAACGGGATTAATTAGTTGGCTAATTATTTCATATAGCTAAATGTAAATAAAATATTTAGAAACACCACACCAAAAAAAACCCCAGCTTCCAGAGTTAGGCCGGCAGGTGGTGTGAAGGCCAGACCTTCAAGTGTTGTCCTCCCTGGGTCGATGGGTGCACTGGTGGGTTCTTTAAGGCCAGAAGGGACCATTGTGGCAGCTTTCTCTGACCTCCTACAGAGCGTGAATCTCTCCTCATGAGGTTCCTAATAGCTTCTCGCAGAGCTGGAGCATATTTCTCTGAAAAGATGGTCAAGCATCACCTAAGGACCCTGAGTGATGGAAAGTCCACCACATGCCACGAGCCTGCTCTGAGGGCTAATTATCCTCACCCTCTCAGCCTGCACAGTGGAGACTGGGAGCGAAATGAAATGGCACACCAGGGCTGGGAGTCTGCTCCAGTCTGTTTCAGACTTTCACCCTACACCAACAGCACAGATATGAGGTACCCGACACTGAATTATTGATCTCACTCCTATAAAAGTCCTCACTGAAAATGTTCACAGCATGAATTATACATGTTAGGTGTTTTCATAAATTTCCCCTCGCGTGCTTTGGATGATTGTTTCTATTAAAATGAGAAACAACAACAAGCTCCTCACATAATAAAAATCAGCAGGAAAGAAAGGCGAGAGAAGGACAAGAAAGTATCGGTGATGCAAGAGTGACATATGACAGACAGATCACTTCATCCCTGTGTTCCCAACACTGTCATCCCCTCTATTTTGATCAGCAGAGGCCAAGATACAGATGTCATATTCTGAGCTTTCCCAGGCTGCTCCGACACTGCAACTCAGGATATGCAAACTGAGAAGCAGTCAACTTTTATATTTGAAAGAACAAATTTACACAGTATTACAAAGTGAAATAATAGAACTTCTTTGTGCTTTCAGTAGATACTTGTCGTGATCTTGGGCAAGGCTTAGACTCAACAGGTAAATTTATAGTATCTATACTTGTGCTATATCCAAACAGGGCCAGGACACAGAACTAAGACCTGGACCCCAATAATCTACACGGTTATATTGCTGGCCAAGTTCCTGGCACAGCTTTGGCCCGGACTCCCAGATGGTGACCAGTATGGTTTTGGAGTTAGCACAGGATGGGGATCTTTCCCAGTTTGAAGCCTGGATGTATCCAGCCTGTTTTGAGAGCTAAAATGCTAAGCTGCATGGACACAAGCTGTGCAATGGCAGCTGGCTGCAGGACCAGAGGTGGATGCAGGAAGTGTGATCCTCAGACTGAGGTTGAGGTGTGGGCTTCCCATTTCTCCAGAAATGTATACAGGATGATTTTCATTGTTCCCAGACCAAGCTCAGGGGTTTGCCTGCCCTCATTCCAGCTGTGTTTTCTTTTCCACTGTCCCAATGATTGTTATAATTGCTCATTCCTAAAGAGATCCTACATGAGAAAGTCATTTATGTGTCATCTCATCGGTGCAAATCAAGGCAAACTCTAATGGATTATATGAGCAAAAAATTTTCTTACTGTAAAAATCATCATCTTTACTTTCCCTGTGTAACAGTCATAAAGGAAAAGCTCTGCATCTCAAAGACCCCAAAGTATTTTTGTGGTTCTGGGTTCTACTATTACTAATAAAAGCAACAATCATTACCTTGCTTTTGACATATAGACCTTAGACCCTTATAAAATTATTTGCCTGAGAATTGAAATTTGGAAAATGTCCAAAATTTAAAAGAATAAATGAAACTTAAATAAGTATCAGTAAAATATCTAAATTTATTTTTTTTTAAAAAAGGATGACCAGTCTTCATAATGTATCATACAAACTTAACATATTCAAATGCAAAGAACTAGATGTCTTTGGAACTTTCCAGTCCTAGGAAAAATTCTGTCTCAGTAATCCTAATGACTTCAGTGGGCTCAGCTTATCTAGATTGCCCATGATTTGTTGATACGTGTGACATGGGACCAGCTGACATCTGAGGTCATTAGTGGAATTTAATGCCTTTACCTCTCCAAAAAACCCGAATCCAATACAACTGATGTCACATCACCCACTATTTATGATACATTCCTTCTGTTGATAGATCAGGGCATCAGATTGATCACTTAGGGATGGACCTGATGTGCATATACCTATTTGATTAACACGTCGGAGGAACTCTCACCTATCGAAAGGCCACTGAAAGATGGCCATGTGTACATCTGGAGTTTAAACTAAAAAAGCATCAGCTCTGTGACCATTCTTGAATAGAAAGGGGCATTGCAACCCTTGTATTGCACTTACCCAAATAGGTCAACTTCCCCAGTCTGCTGTCGAGATACCAATCACAGCCCCTGTGTTGTCCATACGAAGGCAGGGATTGGAGTGGCTCCCCAGCCCTTGTCCCACAGGACACCACGACTTCAAGACAGGCAGGAAGGTCCTCGTGTACCACCAGCAAGTAATTCCCAGTCTTGAAGCTGCTAAATGTCACTGAATACTAGAGAAGAGGGAACCAAAATAAACACACCCGAGTCTGTGATTAAAGCTCCAAGGAGTGCAGTATAAGGAGGTAAAGAGGATGGTGCTCCTCACAGGCAGCATATTATTTTGCAAAACGCGTTGAAAACAAGAAGAGCGATGTAAAATTAAGCAGAAGATGATGGTAAATGCAGAAAAAAATCAACTCCCCTCATGCAGAGGAACAATGTCTTGTGAAACCATACTTCAACATGTGTTAATGCCGTAAAAATCTCCACGATTCCTAAGCACCTCACTGAACTTTCACCTATGACACCCAAAATCAATAAGTGTTCAAGGCCAGGTTGGACAGGGCTTGGAGTAACCTGTCTAGTGGAAGGTGTCTCTGCCCACGGAAGGAGAGTTGGATCTAGAAGGTCTCTAAAGTCCCTTCCAACCCAACGCATTCCATGATTCTGTGATCTTCCTGCTCCAATTTAATACTGAGAGCTTCAAGGACTAGGTCACCTTCTCTAAGCCTATAAATAAAGACTTTCTCAGCACATTTACAATTTTTTTCTTCTCTCTGCTCACCCAAAAATATGAAAGCATGATTATCTCTTCCAGACACAATTTTGAAATTATAAAACATTCTGGTGTTACCTGGAGCTGTTTGCTGACCAAAGGATTGCCAAATGTCAATGTGTAGGTCTCTTTATCCAGAAGGAGAACCACCCAGCCATACAGATTTGATAAAGTATCAGGGACATAATTGACTGTGGTCGTCTTATTCCTACTGTCAGTCACAGTTAAATTATAGGGAGTGTCTGGAGCCTCTTTTCTGCAGAAAACAAACAAACAAAAAACCAAATCTACACTTTTTACACTGAACTCTGTCATTTTGCAACTTTTACAGTTCTATTTTTATTTGAATTACAGTAGCTATGCAGGATTTGTCTCAGAATGTGGCTTCATTTGTGTAGTTCTTTACAAATACCATAAGAAATAATCTCTGCTTCAAGTGCTCTAAAAATAAGAAAGAGAAAAAGAGAGACACAGGTTGGAGGAATGAAGGCAGAGAGGAGCAAAGCAGAGCAATGACAAGTCAGGGTAAAAACTCCTACAGTGCCAGAGTATTTCCCCATCCGTCAAATTCATGGCCCTCAGGTTCAACTTTTAGGATCTTCATCACATTTGACACATTTGGCTTAGCCCCATCCCAGGCTGAATGGAATTCTGAGGAACCTGGGATAGTGGAAGGTGTCCCTGGCCACGGAAAGTGGGGTTGGACTAGATGGTCTTTAAGGTCCCTTCCAACCCAAACCACTCTGTGATTCCTCACCCACATTTGAGTGGTCAAAAGTTTCATTGAGGCTGAAGGTGCAAAACTCCAGTGTAATTTAACAATCTGCTCTTTGTCTGCAGTACGAAGCTGGGGCTGCCACAGACTACTAAAGTCATCACAAACTGGATGATTTTATAGTGCAGCAGTTCTTCTGAGCATCCAAATGAGAACTCAAATGCTTTTTTACTAGGACATTGCACAAATTTTGCCAAATCTAGTCAGAGAAAAATAACCTCACGGAACACATCAACAGTAGTAATGATATCAGGAGTGGCCATGAGGCCTTTTGATTTAAGACCTCTGGAGACTCTTCTCAGTTATGGCATTTGAGCTGACACTAAGCTTGAAAAATCTCCTCTCTTAAGCATACCTAAAATGCTATCTCTCAATATTCTCAATTACCCTACAACAACATGTCTCAGCCTATTTCCCAACCTTCCAGACTGGATAGGGCTTATTTATCCAGGGCAGACATTGCTAAAACTCATGTCAGCCTGCAATTTCCCTTTCTGTATTTACAGTTTTTGATTGGGCTTTTTATCCCCTTAGTGCTTTGGAGACAACATATATTACAGTAGCAGTCATCTTGCAGATATTTTTTCTTTTTTTTTT
>VXAY01003862.1:61472-131781 GCA_013399855.1 Oxyruncus cristatus | reverse complement strand
CTGGGATTTTTTTTTTTTTTTAATTTATATTCTAGTGCCTGTCACTTCAGCAAAGGGCTTTCTGGTTACCCAGAAACATTCAGCAGAGAAGCAGCAATGGCGAAGAGAAGTGTGAATCAGCAAAGAATCACTCAACCAGAAGATATTGGCAGACCAATGAAACTGGCTGGAAGGAGTTTATAAGGCTTAAACAGCTTTTGTGCTACTAATAAACCTCCTTTTATAGGCATTAACTGGACCAGGATATTAGGCTGCTAATTAAGCAAGTAAATGACAACAAGCACATTATTGCCACAGTTATCAGCACCTGCACAGGTATTCAGGAAAACATTTCCAGCAGCAGAAGCACAGCACACGTAATGTGGAGAAACATTACACTCTCCTGCACATCAGAAATTGCCTTATTGAGTTACAGAGGTGCCCAACACCAGAGCAAGTGACAGAGACTCAGAGACACCCTCTCTGCAACACAAATCCACATGGTCTTGCTCTTTATGCATTTTACTTTTCATTTCTGGAGAAGTCTGATGAGACAGTTGGAATCACGTTTATCAGGGGATCCTCCCCAGTACTCCCCAAAAAAATAAAGACAGAGAAGAAAGCCTGGAAGGGACAATCCTGCTGGGATACAAGACATGTGACTGACCTGTCAGAAAGTTAGGATACAATTCCACACTAGCTATGTAGATTCACTAGGTAATGAATGGGGATGTGAATTTACTAGCCAACGAATTAACTGTGAATCCAGTTAAATTTGGAGACCATTACTGAGAAGACCCTAAATAAATATCTCAAACCAGACAGTTGACTTCCAGATGGCTACAGTTAAGTGAAATACATCTTTCCCTGTGTGCCTACATACAGAAGACAAGGCATAGAGTCATAGGACCATTTAGGTTGGAAAAGACCTCAGAGCTCATCGAGTCCAACGATTAACCCAGCACTGCCAAGCCCCATCACTAAACCATGTTCCCCCAAGTGCCACAGTCACATGTTTTTTGAACACTTCACTTAAGTCACTGTGTTCAGTCAGGCTGAGACAGGAGAGGGAATCCTCTGGATCTTGTCCTCTCTCCCTAGATTCCAAAGCTAGGATAGACTTTTGACTGCTTCAGGCACTCCCAACTTTGTTTTTCAGTTAATTTTTCTCACTCTTTAGGATGGAGACACAGAGAACTTTTAATTTGAAAATGCCCTTTTTTATGCCAGAAAGCCTTTCTGAGTAAGAAAATTTTATGTGGTATCATACCACGACAGTCTGGCTTCCCTGACCTTCACCTGGAAGGGATAGACTGACTCGGGAAGAAAAGGGAGTAGGAGATATTTTACGGCCTTAAATCTCCGGGGTTTTCTTGACCCGGAATGCTGTGTCCTTTTCTTTTGCATACCTTGCTCGAAGTGTTGCCACCTGCAAACACTTAACCTATTCCTGACAGACTGCTCAGAACACCAAAACAAAAATTTGGGGAACCTGGAAAACTTTGCCCCCTGAAAACCACTCCCCTGGAAAGGATGTCAGTGTGCTTGCTTTGTCACCTCTACGCCAAACAGACATCAGAATGGAAGTACCCTACTAATGGAATTACCAGCCACAATTAGCACCATTTCCATTTGCCCTAAATAGCCAGCGATTTCACTGTGCCCTAAATAGCCACCAATCTACCTCTCTTTAATGCTAATGAAGCAGAGTAGCGCTGGCACACGAGTATTTCTAATTCAGAGGATCCGAGGGAGCCTGCACGCATCATTAACATGGAGAGCTTCATTATCAGAGGAAAGAGCCTTCCCCTGAACTTCCCCTAGCTTTATTTGAAAGAAACTAGGAGGCAATGGTCTTAATGCAAAATTAACCCTCACTTTAAACTGCTGGAAGCCTTTACAAACTGTAAGGGGAAAAAAAAGGATGACTCACTGAAAAGGCTGTATTTTTATATCGAAGCAGGTTTCAATTAAGGAGCAATTTGCTTTAGAAATATGGCAGGATCACTGGATAGGGCTTTACAGTCTGAGCCACAATTTACCAGTTGTGACTGTATAAACTGTTATGTAATTTAGCTCAAGTGCATTGTGCAGAACTGCTCGACGGAGATGAGCCACAAAGGATTTGTTAAACCAATCAACAACATGGAGTAGAACAAATATTAACTCTCCTGTTTATGTTTACCATTAACTTATTCATCCTAAGGGTCCATATCTGTGTGTGTGAAGGCAGGCTCCGTGTTTAGCTCTAAATGCTTTCTGTTTGTGTAATAATCCAGTATGCTTATCCCTCTTCGAAAACAGGAAACAATATAGCATTGAACCTCAAATGGGACACCAAATGTTTATATCAACAGTCCAGATTTACTGCTGGCCAAAGGGAGGCTAGTTCCAAATCGTGACCATACCAAACACTTTACAGGTTTAATGTTGGGCCCCAAAACAGTTCAGTTTATTTTAATTGCCAAGAACTAAGAATTTTCAGCTGTTTTGAGTAAGTGTGTGTATCTTTGCTGAGATACCAAGCTCATGATTCAAATCTGCCTTGCATTATGAACCCTTACCAGCAGTGATGTTTTTTCATGCATGGGTCTTTTTGGAAATAAGCAGATCTTTGAGATCTTTGAGAAACCACCATGGTCTGAATTTGAAATAAAATAAGAACTGAGATGGTCTCCCAGAAATAGAAACAGTTGTGACTGAGAAGCCAAGGTGGCTTTATTCAGAGTAGCATTTGAGTTTGCTACCCTTGACTTCCTAACTCCTCTTGTCCTTAAATGAGTTCCCCAGCTCCTATAGTTTACAGGCTGGTCTTTTCAGGAAAACTGAAATCAGACAGAAATATTGAGCTGGAAAGTGGCTCATAAACAAACAGACCAAATATCTCTGCAGTGCAAGCATAGCAAAGGCCAAAGGAGGACCACTTGGTCACTCCACTTTTCCCACATTGGGAGGAGCTCAGAAGAGTTTGAAGTGGAGCTGAAAAAAATCCAGACACAGATAATCTGGGCATGCTTTTACTGCACCTCCATTGCCCACTTGCAGTCTTCCACCAATTATAACATCTGCAATGCTGCATCCAGCCCTGGGGTTCACAGCACAGAAAGAACAGAGACTCATCAGAATGAGTCCAGAGGAGGCCATCAGAGGGATGGAGGATCTCTCCAGTGAGGAAAGGCTGAGAGAATTGTGATTTTTCAGTCTGGAGGAGGCTCCAGGGTGACCTAACTGTGGCCTTCCAGTAGCAGAAAGGAGTCTACAAGGAAGATGGAGAGAGATTTTTGACAAGGGCCTGGAGTGACAGGACAAGGGGGAATGGCTTCACAGTTGCTGAGGGCAGGATTAGATGGGATATTAGGAAGAAATTCTTCCCTGTGAGAGTGCTGAGGCCCTGGCACAGGTTGCTCAGAGAACCCATGGCTGCCCCGTCCCAGGAAATGTTCAAGACCAGGTTGGACAGGGCTTGGAGCCACCTGGGACAGTGGAGGGTGTCCCTGCCCATGACAGGGGGATAGGAACAAGATCATGTTTAAGGTCCCTTTCAACCCATTCAATGATTCTATGAATCTATGTTTTTAGGATTAAGAACATGTTGTTTATGACAGGGAGTCCCAGCTNCTGGCACAGGTTGCTCAGAGAACCCATGGCTGCCCCGTCCCAGGAAATGTTCAAGACCAGGTTGGACAGGGCTTGGAGCCACCTGGGACAGTGGAGGGTGTCCCTGCCCATGACAGGGTGATAGGAACAAGATCATGTTTAAGGTCCCTTTCAACCCATTCAATGATTCTATGAATCTATGTTTTTAGGATTAAGAACATGTTGTTTATGACAGGGAGTCCCAGCTGATGTATCTGGCTCAGATCTATTCAGACCATGAGAAACATCCAACAGACTTGCCAGATTTCTCCTTCCAAGTAAAGACAGTGGAGGGCTAGCAAATGTTGCCTCAATGGTAAATTTATCTCTCTGCACTCAGAAACACACCAGGGGATGGTCAAGGCGAGGGGGAGGTCTTGAGGAAACATTTGTTTTGTATACTCATGAGCCGGTGCAGGATCTGGCTTTGTTTCCCATACCCCAGACTGTGGAGTAAATGGAAAGGTTTCCTCTAGTCAGAACCAAATTTCTCTTGTCTGTTCTGGTGGGATATCTGAGATAACAGAAACACAACACAGTAAGAGCTAAACCTCCGAAGCTGAGCTGAAGAGTTGGAAAGTGAACAGCCAAGAGTCAACAATTTAATATTTGCCTTCCATGTCATGGCACAGGAGCCCTGAGAAGGCTGGGTTATGAGGGCAGGTGAGTGTGTAACCTGCCCCATGTGTGAGCACAGTCATGCACGCAGGGAGGACACGGGAACAGAGAACAAACGAGCATGTGCACATTGAGAAAAGAGGGGTGGTTGTCTGGATGTTTCACAGCAGCAGGTTCATCTGAAGGCACCACAGCAAGTAAATACCAAAGGAAAAGCAAAGCTGGAGTAGCCATTTGAAGTCTCTTCAAGACTCAAAGCCACAGAGGTAGGGGGTACACCACTCCTTGCTCACCAACCCATCAGCAGTGGCTGGTTTGCATCAACTCAATGCACACAGGACAGGAGAGGCTGTTAGACCAGATTTAAGAATTTAGGCTGTAAAGAAGAAAGTTAATTTTTCCCTCCACAGCAGACTAGAGAAGAGGGAAGCAATAGCAAGTTTGAACTACAAGAATGGTGCTGAGCAAGTTCCAGGTTTCCACAGTGAGAAATGGAAAGCAAATGACAAGGGACCAAGAGGAAAACTTCCTCCTGGTGCGCCGAGTGTTTGGAGTCCCCTTCGCTGCAAGGTGCTGCCTGGCTGCAGATTATTCTAATGCTCTCCTCTTGTAAAAATTATGCATAATGTGAAGAAACTTTGAAAGTCACTTAATCACGTTATGACAATTTTTTAATGAAAATTTGTTTTAATATTAATAGAGATTCATAGTTTCATGATAATATGGGTGGCGGTGGCATTTGGAGCAGCCGTATCTTGCCTGCAGCCATGCTGTGCTGTGCCATAGCATAAGCTGTGCTTCAGACTACTCAATAACTTTCCCACATATAAATTTATAAAGACTTTTATAAGCTCCAATTACGTTTTTAAAAGATATAAAACCCCTCTTAAAAGGGTGCTTATGTGACACATTAGTTCAATTTTCAACTGGACTTTGTGAAGAAGGGTTTTGTTACAGCAGTGCAAGCTTGGAGGTGGATCCACACTTCCCTGGAAGTTGATGGGTGAAGTAGTTCAGAACAGAGAGTCACAAAAGGTTCAAGATAGTAGTTTTCTTTTTTTTAAATATGGACTTTTAGTGTTTTTCTCTAACAAATCCTTTTATTCCCCCCAGATATATGTTCTGGGGGGAAAAAGTGTTAATGCACTATGTGAATTTTGGTAAATTAAAGAGCACAAAGATAAAGAGTTAATTGCCAACATTGTAAACTTAGATAATTAAAATTACAGGGCTTACCATGAGTGGTAAGTACAACCAGCAAAGTGCAGACCTTACAGGTCACATATTCCAGGGACTATATAGCACCACAGAGAGATTTCTTCTAGAGTGGTTTTTAATTCTTTTCATATCAGAAAATAAAGAGAGCCAAGCAACAGTACTTTTATCCTTTTACTGAGATGTGATGAATCCAAGAGACTATAGTTAGGAATTTTTTCCTGTCACCCACCTGTCTTTATTCTCTCTGCTCAACCTCTGCCAATTGCTCCTAGTCATGTTTTGCTGTATTAATCCTAAAATATTCCCTTTTTATTGCAAACAGTCTTCAAATACATCTGGATAAAATTCACTGATTCTCCTTCTTCTGCCACCCCCTCATTCTCTGGTGGTGCTGTGGATATTTTATTAATTGACTTTCACTCTTTATCCCCTCCAGCTCATTTTATTCCCATCCTGGTCCTTTACCAGGTCCATTTTGGAGCACTGAACAAAGCCCCCCTGACTCACCACACTTATTTGGCTGCCTGCTGACAGTCTTTCAACTTAATATGACAGTGATTTGGCTGCTGGGAGCTACTCAGGAGAGAGGATCTGGAAGCAGCACAGAGAGGATGCTCATGGTCTCTTGGGTTACTCTGTTAAGCACAGAGTCCTCAGGAGGACAGACTAACAGCTGGCTTCTGCTACTCACACTGCCAAGTATCTTTGATGTAAGTTGACTCCCAGCTTATGCAGATGAATAATAAAGAAGGGAAATAAAGGGTAGTTGCTTCAAATAAAACCTTGATTGAGAAGTTATCAGTATGATTAATGATAGAATGGTTTCGGCTGGAAGGGACCTGAAAGTTCATCTCGTTCCTCCTCCCTGCCATAGGCAGGGTCACCTTCCACTAGACCAGGTTGCTCAGAACCCCATCCAACCTGGCCTTGAACACTTCCAGAGTAACTCTCATGCAATTTACTAGGAACACAAAATTTAGATCAGGTTAACTCTTCCAGAGTTAACAGCAACAGTGCAGATGAACTCCTACTTGTACTCAAACCTTACACACCTTTAGGTGCCAGAGGAACAAGGTGCATTGAACACATGAACTATCATAAATTTTTACATTGTTGCAGTATCCAAAAGCACTCAAATCATTCTACAGGCTGTGCTGTGAGAAGCTCCATCTACCCACTCAGCATCGACCCAAAGATCTGTAGTCCATTTCATCAGGGTAAACAGAGACTTGAAAGAGAATTGATTTCCCTAACACCTCATGGCTAACTGGTCCAGAAAAACATCTAGCACAGTTTTATTTTGCCTTCTACCCAGTATCCTTTTTGTTAAATCAGAATGACTCACAGCTCTTAATTTGTTGCAGAGTTTTGTTTTCAGTATAAGAAACAGTAATCACATGCAAAGCCTGCAGGTAGCTGAAAGTCTTACTGTTTTCCCCTTCAATGCAACAAGTGATTTTTTTTTTTTTTTTTTGCTATTTGGGAAGGGGTTTTTTCCCTCCTTCTTCTAAAACATGAATTATGAGGCAGACATGAATAATTAACAGCCCTCTGACAGAGCACTTCAGGATTTCTGCCTGTATGCTACTAACCTGAAACAGCAAAAAAAATGGATAACGCTTCAGACTTGTACTTCAAAAAGAAAGTGAAAAGCTGAGCAGGGAACTGGGAAGGGAGGATGAGCATGGGAAGGAAAGGAAGAGAGGTGTTTGGATCACTGAAAGTCTTTGTCACCATTTTTCTTGTGTCAGGAACTTGCAAGTGTCCTCCCTGGGTAGCTGCCAGCTGCTCCAAGGCAGCAGCGAGTCCAGCTTGGGGAGACAATGAACTGCTCCAAATTTCCCAAGCAACTTTGGTTTGAGATGCCAGATCTGACACAGCATCTCCAGGAGATCCTTGCCCTTCTGCCATGGAGTGACAAGCAATGGGAGATAGCACAGGGCATTTTAAATGGCACTGGACACCTCCCCATGGGCAAACAAATCAAGGACCCAGGTTTCCATCAGAGGCGATGGGACACGTTGTCAGTGTCTATGGGGTAACCACACATGTTCTTCATGCCAATATCTAAGTTTGTATGTCTTCAACACGATTTGAATTCACTTACATTATGTTTCTGGCTCACTTTACAAATCTTTCCGATAATTTTTCACTTATGAATAAGCTCTGAGATCTATGTCACAGATTTACTGCAGTCCCTTTCACCCAAAAAGTAATTTGTTCCTTTATTTTTTGTGTCCCTCTATCACGATTAAGACAACAAGCAAATGGGTTCTCATTCATCACTTCCCTGGAGGTGTTCAAGGCCACATTTGATGGTCTCGTGGAAGTTGTCCCTGTCTGTGGCTGGGGGATTTCATACAGATGACTTTTAAAGTCCCTTCCAACCCAAACCATTCTGTGATTCTGTGGTTTCCATTTATAAACACTGATAGTACCCACCCCAGCCTCTTGAAATCAAGTGAAAACTGGTATCTTAAGTCTGGAAAAGGAATTATGTAGTTGTTAAAATATTTCTGCCACTCACAATAACAAAAGTTTATTTATTCTTGGGTTTCGAGTCTCCCTTGTACCACTGTCTGATCCCATCATGTTGGTGGGAAAGCATAACTCTATAGACTGAAACAGATTGCTTTGGTTGTGAGCCTGAGTCAGGCTTAATGAACTTTAATGATCTGCATTGACTAAATTTAACTTGCAGCAAGCAAAGAACAGCAAAATGAAAGATCAGAAAGTCTTCCAACCCAAGGCTAGAAAGGCATGGCTGCAAGAGAGTGGCAGAAACAAATTCCCTGGAAAGTTTTCTTTCAGTGAAATACATCACAAATTTTTTGTATCTTCTATACAATATAGGTGTTTATTGCATAAGAGCTGCATCCATGAAACCATAAAATAATGAATTTATTTTTACTAGAAAATCTAATACATGAATCTGATAGTTTATAAAACTAACACAGCAGTGAAAATAGATGGCAAAGATTTTCTGGTTAAGACATGAAGGGGGCTGGAATTAGATGATCTTTAAGGTCCCTTCCAACCCAAACCATTCCATGATTCTATGACCTCTCATTCTCTGGTAGCATTTGAGGAAATCTCTCAGGGTAAGCATTAAAGGCAACACTTGATTGGTCTTAAAGTCTGATTAAAACATTTTGGGTTTTTTTAAGACTGCATCTCATTATCAGCTGAGGGGTTTTGTTCACATTTTATAGGTCACCACTCAGAAAATTCTGGCAAATTTTGCTGTTTGCCCACTAAATCTCTGACTGTCGAGGCTTTGTCATTGATCTCACTTTGAGCATCAATCCCCAGCTCGACCTGAATTCTTATTTTAACAAAGGCCAGTTTCTATCCTCCTGGTAGCTTGAAGAGTGAGAAAATAGCAAGACACAACAGCCTCCTCTTGAAGGTCCACTTAGCACTGCCAGAATTGCCTCTGGACTGGAACTACACAAAGGTAAGCAAGATAAGGGGCTTGCTGAGAACATCAGAAATAATCAAGCTTGGGGCAGATCACATATAAATTAGTCAATAAAATAAACCAAAGATTCTTCCCTGGCAACTACTCCACGCAATTGTCACACAACTAAGTTCCCCCTCAAAAACACGGGGCCTACATCCAAATGACCAGGTGGGAATCGTTCTCCTGCTATCTCTCAAACCATGCCTGAGAATATCTGGGTGAGAACAAGCAGACAGAACAAAACCAATGACAGAGACCACACGGACAAAAACATGGACTAATGGGTGCCACTGCTCAGGCTTTAGGCCCAGCTTAGGACCCAGCAGAAAGGCAGGAGTCCTTGGACTAAGTTCAGACCCTGCAGCAATCTGAGTATAAAACACAGCAAGCAGCACTCACGCCAACCTTTTGGAATTGGAATAGTTACTTACAAATGGAGGGCCATACGGTGGAAAACAAGGTCACTGCCACAAACACTGCCACCAGAAGCTTGACTGAAGTTGGCACTGGCTGTGCAAGATGCCCCAAGGATATCTGTGGAAGGCAGGAGGTGACTTCCTTTCTGTCCTGTGATGGAACCGTCGAGATCCTCAAGGATGGCGGAGTGAGGGAAGGGGAAGGACACTTGGAAAGGTGAGTTGATGAAGGTCAGACGTTCAGCTCTCACTGTAAACCCACCTGTGGGTAACAAGCAGCATTTCGGGAAAAGAGAATAGTCACTTCAAGTAATAGGCCTGAAGACATCTCTGGAGGAAAAGAGGCAAACTTCATTCCACCTTTGCCTTGGAAAAATGTCTGATGAGTCAACCAGATGAGGAGATTCAGGAAAATAAATAGAGGTGGTTGCAGGAATGGCTATTGCTGTGCCATGGCCAGGCCCAACCTGCCCAGTGCCCTGTAACTTGTGCTTACGGACTTGCCTGATCCAGGTGCGCCTCCTGGTCCTACCTGCAGCTCCGCCAAACAGGGCCCACTGCCGAAAGTTACAGATCCCAAAACAGCGATTTTGATAGATCCCTTCTGCCTTTTTCTGAAGGTAATTTTTTTAGAGATGAGGACTCTTTATGGGTGTGTAAATATACTTGACTCCTGTGCACATGCACAGCATTGGGCAGAATGAAGCCTTGGCTGAAAAGTGAGTCTGGAGGATTCTTTCACTACTGAAACACAGGTAGGTGCAAAAAGGATGACTATTCACGTGGGCTAAGGCACAGGAAGTTCTTGAGCACATTAATATTTACATAAATGTCAGAAAGTCATTGCCCCATGAACCATAACAGGTCAGCTTAAGCATGAGTGTTCATACACCACATGGGTTACTATCTAACTGTTCTATTTTTAGTTGTAACCTCTCTAAGCCAGATTTTACTATTCCTTTTGTCCTTTGATCTCACATCCTGAAGACTTTTTCTCTGCTCTGTTATTGTAGGCCAGTATTCATTTATATATAAATATATTTAAGAGGTTGGAATATTCTTCAAAGAGCCTTTGAGTACCTCTTCAAAGCTCAAAAGGATGCTTAGTTTACACATTATCTCAGGCAAATTCACCTAAGGTTAAGGCTGGCCTGAGGTAGGAGCTTGGTGAAATTCTGTGAGGTTGGTCATAGCTGTTAAAGAAATCATCACTCCTGGAATTTTACCTCCCAAAAGGAAGATGCAGAAACAAGGCAGTGTATAAAAGCACTTTTCACTGAGAAAAATAAACCAGGGCAAAAGTAAAGCTACATGTGTCTTAAAATACATGCAATATGTGGCTTCAACTAAGTGATGAAGGTTGACTGGAGAGAACCCGAAACCTCAGCCCCTTAGAGCAGAGCAGTTATCAAGGGTTGTCTGAACTTCCAAACATATGAATCAGTAATGTGAGGAATCCGGGGACTGTGGAAATTCTGCTAAATAAATCAGACTTACCCTGCCCTCGGTAGCAGCCAGAGCAAGTCCCGATTGCTGTGCAAGTGTCCACATCAAAGTTCCTGAAAGCTGTGTTGGAGATGAAGAGTTGGTATCTTTTGGGAGTTTTTAGTCCTGTTGACATACAGGTCCTCTCCTGAAATGAGGGAATGAAGAGAGCTGGGAAACATCACCATGTGAATCACAGAATATTAGAATTCTTTGGATTGGAAGGGACCTTAAAGATCTTCCAGTTCCAACCCACTGCCATGGGCAGGGACACCTTCCAGTGGACCTGGTTGCTCCAGCTCCATCCAACCTGGCCTTGAACACTTCCAGGGATGGGGCGTTCAGGATGCAGCAGCTGGGATGCAGGAATGCGATTGCAGTGGTTGAAGAGTTTGAAGGACAGATATAAGCTGTTGATTTGCAAATTCTGAAAATTACACCTGTTTAATTCACCATTTACAGCATGTGATAACCTCACATTCAGGGCAGCTTGTTGCCCTTTGTCTGGGTTGTTGCACAGTAGTTAAGGTCAGACATTCGAAGAGAAAGGAAATTACACATTCCCTGGGAAGAAAGAATCCACCTAACAGGCACAGGGAGCAGATTTTTACAGCCCCTTTTACTTCACCTTTTCTTGTCCAGCAATTAGGAATTTTCCCTACGCCACAAAGCTAATCATTCTAATTTCTGTTCTAAGAAAAATCTGAGAGCTGAGATTCAAAGCCATTTTGTGCGCTTTGGGATGGTGGAAGCACTTAAGCCAGGCTCTCTGCAAAGATCTATTTGACTTCAGGATCCATCAGAACTACAAGAACTGCAAAGGAAGAGCAAAATCCACAAGTGATGAGAAACACAATGGACAAACTAGATTCTTGGGTGTTTGTAGTAAAAGACTTGCAGAATAACTTTAAAAAGCCATAGTAGAGAAACAATCAAGAAATCCACCCTATGTGAAAGCATCCTCTTTAATTGAAATTGTAGAATGAAATGGACTTTTATAAGTAGATTATTACTTCAGAGAGATGGTGCTCTCTTCACTCTCTTTAGGACACAGTAGATCTATCAGCTTTTTTATTCTGAGGCCAAAACATCTGGAGTGATGGTCCTGGTCCTTGGGCCATCTTCGTCCAAATCAGTGCTAAGCAGAAATCTTTGACTTCTGGTAACAAATCGCTTAGAAACTCCCTTATTTGTTTTTTTGTTTACAATTCTGGGTCTTCCACCGCACCCAGCTTTCTCTATTTTTTCTTAATTCGTTTTATTTTTAAAATAAATAGCAAATAGAATGGTGTGAGACAATAATTCCTCCCTAGTGTGTGTCACCTGTCCCAGAAGTCCTGCTTTTCCCAGGAAGAAATCCTTCTCCTGAAGTGGCTCCACAAGGACAATGAGTTGCCTTACGAAAACATGGAAGAGGCTTGCTGAATGTCTAGGAAGCCAACAAAAATCTTTTCCTTGATCGTGGATTCAGCCCTGCCACTAATGTTTTAATTGGTCAAAGCCCCAATTTTTAAATGCCCTGGTGTTTCCAGAAGACAATCTTGTTTTGAATCACAGCTCTCAAAAAGTGGAAGGGCTAAAGCAGAGAGGAATAGCCAAGGTTCCCATTAAATTAATGTCATAAAGTTTTAATTGATATTAAAGAGACATCATTATTAAAGGGAGAATTACATACATTAAGATGTAAATTATGACAAGGAGGCTCTTATCATGAGATAATCAAAGATAATCACCCCCCTGGGGTACTGCGAGAAACAAGGCACAGCTGAGCGCCTCTAAATCTCTTAACAAGTACAACATTGGAGTCCTTCCATGGATCCTGCAAAGCAAAAACAAAGGCATCTACCCTTTGGTGCCTGAGACAAATTCACTGGGACACTGCAAGGTTGGACAGGTGAAACCAGGATTTCATCTGAGCTCCATACTCACAACAGACCTGTGACAGAGGTTTCTTTCTGTGAGCTTCTGAAGAAAACTCATTTAAAGCCCTTTTTCTGCCAGTCAGAAGGAAAATTAATTTAATAAACAGCAATAGAAAACTGAGCAGGGAAAAATAAAAAGACCTCAAAACCATGAACAAGCAGCTGTGGCCAGTTGTAACTAAACTTCCATTGTTATCCATGTTATTAATCTGTTAACAACCTGGTAGCACCCAAAGGATTTTGTCTAGCTGCCTAAAGAAATAATGGAAGAAGATCATATTTACTGCATAAATAAAATTACATTTTGATGGTATTTTTCACTCTCAAGTAAAAAAAAAAATAACACTCTGTGTTCCAAGTGGGCCAATGATGCTACAAGACAGCAGAGGAGACCAAAGGTTTTTCTGAGAGCATGTCAATCTTGGAAAAAAAATATAAGTAGGGGAAAAATAACTCTTGTCTTTCTAATATCCTTCACCTTTTTGGTTATGTGATTTTGTTTTTACATTTGAATGTTGTTTTATAAAGCATTTACAGGATTATGCATTAGAATGTGGAACTTTAAATAGTTCTGAATTACAACGGAAAAATCAAAGTCCTTGTTTCAAATTTGTTTTTAAAAAAATCTTCGAAACTTTCATAATGAAATAAAAAGATGTTTGGAAAAAAATCACAGACCCATTGAATGGTTTAGGTTAGAA
Organism: Oxyruncus cristatus; assembly: GCA_013399855.1. Taxonomy (NCBI): domain Eukaryota; kingdom Metazoa; phylum Chordata; class Aves; order Passeriformes; family Cotingidae; genus Oxyruncus; species Oxyruncus cristatus. The sequence continues at coordinate 118,343 of VXAY01003862.1, read as the reverse complement.
AAGACCTCCAAGGTCTTAAAGTCCAACCATTCCCCCAGCACTGCCAAGGCCACCACAAACCCATGTCCCCAAGTGCCACATCTGTACATCTTTTAAATCCCTCCAGGGATGGGGACTCCACCACTGCCCTGGGTAGCCTGTTCCAATGTTTGAAAACCTTTTCAGTGAAAAAATTTTCCCTAATATCCAATTTAAACCTTCCCTGGCACAACTTGAGGCCACTTCCTCTTGTCCTGTCTCTTGTTACTTGGGAGAAGACACCAACACCCACAGTCTATTCTATTTACATACATCTATTTACTTCTAATATATTTACGTACAATGTATTTAACATCCAAGACTTACCAAGGCTGCCATGGAGCATGGGCTGTTCTCCAGCCTTTTCTTATTTCTCCAGATTCCCATTTGAAGGAACATTGAAATCATTCCTGAAGTGCTCACCTTTTGCCCAGTGTGTCCAACTAAAACGCTGTCAGACACAGAGGTGTTTCCCAGGCTCTCCACGACGTCAATGCCAAAGTCTTTGCAAGAAGAAATCCAGAAATGCTGGAGTTGAAGATTCCTGCTACTGAAAATCTATATAAAGGAAAATAAAGGAATCATCATCATCAAAACATAGAATGGTTTGTGTTGGAAGGGACATGATAGACCCTCTGGTTCCAAACCCCTGACACGGGCAGGGGCACCTTCCACCAGACCAGGTTGCTCCAAGTCCCATCCAACCTGGTCTTGAACATTTTCAGAGAGAGGGCACCTAAAAGAAAGAAAACTGTTCCTGGAGGGAGCCCACAGAAAAAAGCAGAATAAACTTAGTTATTTGTGTGTTCTCAGTCACATACAAAGAAATTACAAGATGGGCAGAAAAAACAAACCAACAAAAAACTCCCGAAAGACAACCTTTTGTTTTATTTTTGTTTGCATACAAATAAGCTTTTCCAGAAAGAGGATGCATCAATTCAAAAAATCACACTGAAAAATTGTACACCTTCAGAGTCACAGGGTGGGTGAAGCTAGAAAACATGACCTATAGAGAAACACATAAACTGTTTAGATCATCAGACAGGGGGTTAAGAGAATCATGAGCTCTGAATTGTATGTATGGGAAGAAAGCATCAGATAATAATGGGTGATGCAGGGTTTTCGTAATCAGATTAATTTAAAATGAGCTATAATAGCTGGAGAATGAATTTAGACAAATCCAAATAAATGAAAAGTGCAAATTTTTAATAAGAATGAAAAAAATCCCCTGGAAACCATCAGCCCTATAAAGGTATCAGATCTTTTACCAATTGCAATCTTCAAGAATAGGTCAGATCCACACAGAATTTTTTTTTTTAGCAAGAGGATCTAGCGGAAGGTGTCCCTGCCCATGGCAGGAGGGGTAGAACTAGATGGCCTTTAAGGTCCCTTCCAACCCAAACCATTCTATGGTTCCATGATTACAGTGGCAGTCAGATGTTAGATGGTTACAGAGAACACCAGCTGCTGGTGAAAAAGGGACTGTCTCTGCACTGACGCTGTGAAAAGAATTCACACAAATCATACTTCTGGCTTTTTCATTAAAATAGGAGCCTCCAGATGAGAAATTTTAACATACAGGTACAAGAGTTTTACTGTGACTGCGACTTATTTGCAACCTCAAAGATGAAGTCAGTGTAGAGGTGAGATACCTGGAAAGATCCTGAGCGTCACAGAGGACAGTCAGGACAAACATACCTGTGCTCCCCCTTGGCAGCTCCAAGCTGTGAAGTTGTCAAACTGAACAGGTCTGTTTGAGCTGTCTGGCAGATATTCTGGGTACACCAGCAATCCATACCTGTTTAGGAAAGAAAGCAATGGAGACTGATTCTTCACAGTGCATGTATTGGTGAGCAGATTTTTCTATTCATGATTTAGGCATCTAAAATCTTAAGTCTGTAACAGTTCTCTCATGGGACTTTATCATTTAATCCCAAATCAGACACTGGTTGATAACACTACTTATTTTAGGCATCTAATCATGCCAGTGAGGATATTTAAAATTTCTTTTCGTGCATTTTCAGAATTTGCTACAGCAGGGCTAACGAGTGTGCAGTGTCACTGAAAGGTGACATCCCCACCACGCTCAGGAGTTTTCAGCATCACCTTCAGATAAGCCTGACATGGATTTAGACAGATAAGGCTTTTCTTTATTTTGGATCCACTCAACTTGGAGTACAGCCCAAATGTACATGTTCCTGAATGCTGCCCTTGGTTTGGCCTTCTCAGCGATTTTAAATCCAGATTAATACCCAGATTTCCTCAAAATTCAGGTCACTCCATCCACTGATCTTCAGAATAATATTTTTTAATACAGTTTCTGTTTTAGGCAGGTACAGGCAAAAGCTCTTGCGAATAGCCATTCCTGGATACTGCAGGAACAATTTTTACATGAATCATAGAATCATAGAATCATAGAATGATGAATCATGATTCTATGGTTCTATGATGGGGCAGCCACAGCTTCTCTGGGCAACCTGTGCCAGGGCCTCACCATCCTCCCAGGGAAGAAATTCTTCCTGATATCTAATCTAAGTGTGTAAGAAAGAAATTGTGTATCCGTTCTCTCGCAGCTATCCTCTTCTCAAAATTCTGGGAAACATAGAAACTGAGCTTTCAATTCAACAAATCATCTGATGCTTCAGTGCTTTGCTGTTGATGAGCAAATGTGTTAAATGTGGCACCTTAAACTACACTGAGACCAGTTAAACAAGGGGGTAAAGTGAAGGAGCTTGTTAACAGCACAGGGAATTCCTGCAAGTTAACAAATGGGGCTTGTGAATGATGAAGAAAGGACCAGGAAATAAAGGAAAGAAGTAGCTGTCCCATCCCTGAAAGTGTCCAAGGCCAGGTTGGACAGGGCTTGGGGCAACCTGGTCCACTGGAAGGTGTCTCTGTCCATGGCAGGGGATTGGAACCGGATGCTCTTTAAGGTCCCTTCCAACTCAAGCCATTCCGTGATTCTATGACTGTATTTAAACTAAAAGGAAACCAGAAAAACAGCCCCAAGCATATCCCTGACAAACACTGATTTTGCCCTGCTGCAGATAACTCTGCTTACAAGTCAGGAGGACCTGAAATGGCGCAAAACTGGGGGGAAAAGTTCTGAAAAGAGGGGCAAGGCATTTTCTGCCCACCAGTGCAATTTTAGTTGTCACAACCATTCACTGAAGGAAAACCTCTTTCACCAAAAATCCCCAAGTACCTCGTGCAGGAGTGAGCTGTGTTCTCACTGAAGGACAGGAGAGGCACTTTGGATGGTCCCTCAGGGGACAGATGAAAGAAATAGCCATACCCAGCACCACACACTGTGTTACCCTGTAGAGGAGAATAGGTAACTGTGAAAATACATTACCACAGATTTCTGGAAATTAAAATCAGACTAAAAAACATCCAAATTAAAATCCCATCTGAAGTCCATTCAAATTCTGGTAAGTGTGCCTGGTAAAAGACACCTTCTGTGTCCCCAGTCTTGCCCTGTTTTCACTCTGACCTTGGGCGAGTCTTAAAAAAGCTGTTTTAAGCCAGACAACAAGGGTTGGCCAAGCAACAGAGACAAATGACAGAAAAAAGTTGTCACAATTCCTGAAGAAGTAGGCAAGAAAAAAATGGGTGGAAAACTTGCACGTAAAAATTCCTTTCTATATAAGATTGAAAGGTCATGAAGGAAAGGTAGATCACAAACTATTCAGTTTATTGATTTTCTTCTCAATCTGAATCTTTCTCCCTCCTCACAAAGCAAACATAGGATAAGGAAACATTTGCATTGAAAAGGTGATGCTACTAAAAGTTGAGAGAAGGCAGAGAACATCAGGATACATCAGAGGATGAACAATTAAACTTATACACTTGTGGTAAATTATGCGGTTTGAGTTATTTTTACCAGGGTAAGTAAATAACCATGGAAAAATGTGCTGTAAGTTGTTGTTATTTAATATCTCTTAATCAAGAAAATAAAGAGTTACATTTTTCTATCATTGCAAGGGCTAAAAATGAGTGAACAGAGGGTCCAACTGGCCTTAAAATTAGGAGTTTGGTCCTTACAGATTGTGTAGCAAGTGGGTTATGTGGGTTACATTCAGTGGGTTCTGAGCTTTTCTACTCTAGGGCAAAAAAACCTGCTCTCACCTGCTTAATTTGGAGATCTACCAAACCCAGTTGGTTTTGGATGGCGTCCATATAACAATGTTTTCATGTGTACACCTGTGCAGGCTCCCTCTCACCAGCCTTGGCTGTGTGAAAATTTGATGCTGAAGTCCAGCCTGGTAAACTTAGGCTCCCTTTCTTGGAAAAAAATAAGGCACAGGCATGTCCAGAAGGCAGCTCTCCTATCCTTAGACAAGATTAATTGCTCTCTAGAGGTGTCTGGCTCACTAAGATGACCTTTCTTGCAGCTGTAAGAGGAGCTTGTTCTCTACGATCAGGACTGACACCCACCACTAGCATTCATAGGCCACTGGACACTGTTAAAACACTAATGACTTTTTAGTCCCTGATGGCCCAAATCAAAGCTGAGCCTGGTGACCTTGAGGTGAAACCCTCCATATACCAATTACTTCCTTCTGACCCATCCAAGTGTGCTCCCTGCAGTCCTGATCCCTGACATCTGTCAAGGAACGAAAAAGTACTGAGACCCAAAGCTCTGCTTTCCCTATCCCCAGGTACAGCTGCTGCTCTTTCTGCAAGTGCAGCCACGGACCCTTTTCCTTTAACGAAACACTTCTGCAGTCCGGTCACATCATCCCCAGGATCTTTTACTTGCGTTCTACAGATGATTCATAAGCAGTAAAAGAAAAAAAAAAAAAAAAAGAAAAACCAGCATATTTATTCAGCCAGCCAGTGGCTGGAGGGCAGGGGTTTTAGGCAAGCAGGGAATTTTGTGTGGAAATCAATTCTTTGTGGAAGTCAGTATATTACGAATGTCCGTGCAGCCAAAATTCCGGAGAGAAATTACCTCCCCGAGCATGGCAAACACCTGGAGCTGTGCACGGCGAGTCAGTAAAATCGAGTGGCTGACGTTTTAAGTGTCTCTTAACCTCACAACTCTGCTGGTGTAAATATTTCATGAATTTCTTTCAGATAGCTGGGACTCAAACTGTTGACTTTAAAGATTATATTAAAGCTCTGGACAGCGGGCCCAGCACTGCTGCCCCAGTTTCAGAACCTGGCAGCGGGCCCAGTGTGCACCCACCTTGCAGGAAACCTTTTGGAAAAGGTCTCAGTAGGGATGAAATGGTGAAAAACAACGGCAGAATGGCTGGGTGGGGTGACACTGGGGAACAGATGCATTTACCAGCAGTTCAATCAGGCACTTTTACCAACAGTGACCATCAGCCACTCCCCTGACACAGAGACATGGGCTGAGCTCCACCCTGTTCATTCACTGGAACTGTTTCCCAGTCCTCAACACCATGGTAAGAAAGGAAAGGGAGGATCTTGTTGAATTTCTCAAGCCTAGTCTGTACCTTGTTATGGATGAGCTCCCCACCCTGGCTCTAGGATTTTGGGGCATTGAAAACATTTATTGGGATTTACTACAAGTCCAAGACTCACTGGGCGCAAGAGAGCCAGGAGAAAAAAGTATAAACCTACTTTTTAAATTGCTTTTCCTGCACACAAAAACAAAACTAGGGACATAAGGCAGAAGTTTCAGTGACAAAAGAGGCAATATCCCAGAGGAGCATCTTCAGTTCCTTATGCTGACAGCATTTAAAAGAAAAGAAGCAACCTGTTAATGAAATTGTCAATGGCACTAAAAAGTGATAACCTGGGCTCTCACGCTGTATTTAAAAAAAAAAAAATATATACTAGTGTTGTAATAATAATTTTGGACTCATGCTGTCCAAGTATAAAATTTTATCTAACAGCCTGATTCACCAATGGACTTAAGAGCTTAATTCAAATGGAAACCAGAGGGATTTGGGTCTCCAAATGTCTTTGTAGGCTCAGGTTTGAGTGACTGCTCTGTCCCAGTTTCCACACCATTTAGGACACCACTGATTTTCAAGAAAATTTAAGCTCTTCAGCCACCGATGCAAATTTATGCTCCCAAGTAAATTGAGTAGCTATGAAAATATTATTGCAGGTCTCACTGTGGAAAAGCTTAACCCATCATGCACAGAAGATGTAACACTGTAGACCTAGAGCTCCCTGGCCATCCTAGCTGCAGTCTTTGCCTTAAGGATTGCAGCCCCTAAGTTTAAAACCAGTAATTGAAAGACAGAAATCTGAAAATAAACAAAACAAACAAACAAACAAAAAAAACCCAACGAAGAAACACGAAGACTGACAAATACCTAAAATTAAAATCTAAAGGGGGAAATTTTTCATGTCCTGGCCTGGAAATCAGGCAGCAGGAAGATGAGTCTTTCCCATTACATTCTTCAGATTTCCCCATTAAATAAGGATTATAAATATCTAAAAAACCACTATCCAGTTCTTGAGTCATTTGATCAGATAAAAGGTGCTGAAACTCTGTGACGTCAGGATGGTGGTGCTGGACCCCCATCACTTGACTGTAGTGATTATTATTGTACTAAAAAAAAGCCCACAGTTGTTTTGCTTGGGAGAAGTGTGACTTTTTCTCTTAATATCTGTGTATTTCCACGTCTTCCTGAGCCCTCCCTGGTTCTGTCACACAGGAAGTGCAGCTAATAACGACATTAACCTGGGCAACTTCATATTTTCCTTTTGCTGCTGCAACACCTCAAATATCCCACTCCAAGAGCCTGCCCAGGATGAGGGTTATCAACAACCCTTCCAGGGCCATCTGCTGCTCCACCCTGAGCACCACAGCTCTGGAGAGCAGACTGAACCCCCTGATATTTGGGTACACGGCCACAGACGCGTCTCTGTGAAGACATGAGAACTGGGAGGGCTAAAAAAATGTGCTGAAAACCCACCACAGTCAGTTCACACGTCCCCACAGAGGTAATTGCAGCAAACCTTTTCAAAAGCTGAGCCACCGGCAATGGAGTCAGTGCTCTGGGGTAAGTCAGTGCACGACAGAACAAAACTGTGTTTAAGTGAAGGTGAAATTCATAGGATCCTGCCAAGTTGTTGTATTTTTTAGCCACATCTGATGGTCTTAAAAATGATAAATATGCCCTTGAGGGAATTGCAGAAAAGTCCTCTCCTTCTTCATAACTACTGCTGTCCTTATAATAACACAGGAAATGTGTTGGTCTCTTTTTCACCTTCAAATTTAGGTGCAACTCTTTCCCTGTGGAGCAGAAGCCCAGGGGGTGATTAGGTCTTCACATACAGTTAGTAATTGGTTTGGTTACTGTGGGTTAACAATGGGACAGGTTAGGATAGTTTTTTTAAATTAAAATATGCATTTGTCACTGCTGAAAGTGTGGAAAGAAAGGTCAGTTTCAAGGAAATTCCAGGTTTAAAATAGTTGGGAAGGAAAAGTGGTTTGAAGCTGCTGAAAATCAAATTTTTTCTTCCATGGAAGACTTAAAAGTGATTCTTTATTCTGAAATCCAAGACCAAAAAAAAAGTATGAACTAAGAGAAAGCATTAGAGAATTAGTGAATAAAAAGATTTTTACTGAGCTCAGCTTTTTGATGTGAGGGCTGTTACTCTGTTAGCTCTTTAAAAGTTCAGTGTTTTATTACTATTGAATAGAGAAGGTTCATTTCTTTTAAAATCAATGTCATTTTCATAGCACAGGGAACACATTCTCCTCATCCTCCAATGCAAATATACGTACAATGTAATTTTAAATCCAGACGGAGATACATCTGATATTGCTGCATTTAAGTGTGTTTGTCATCAGTTCATTAAAATTGAGATTTTTTTTTTATATATATATAATGGCACAAATAGAAAACAATTCTCCAGAAGCTGAGCCTACACTTTTTTCCAAGTTTTCTGAATTCGTGAGTATTAGAAAATAAAACAACTTTTTAATGTATCTCAGTGTGAATTATCTCACTGTAATATTTCATTCCATGCAAATGCAGCAAATTTTTTAGCAATAAATTCACCCATGAACACAATTTATTTTGTAATATGCACTTGTTTCAATATCCCATCAGAAGTACAGGTTCTGACAGCTCAGCCAATAAGCAAATATTGTGTATATGGTCTCCCAGGTAAATGAAGCTCTGCATCTTTCTGGTATCTTTGATTAGAAAAGAAATGTTCTGTCTTGTACCTGAACTTCTCACCTTGATGTAGTTGGCAGGAGCCCTGATGTAGATCCCTGCTGGTGACAGCGTCTCAATGCTGGATAAACCATCAGTTCCAGAAAGGCCAATCACTATGTTGTTACTGACTCTGTTCCTCTCTTCCAGTCCCTCACCTTTAAAAGAAAAAAAAAAAAAAAAAAGAGAGAAGAAAGGGGAAAAAAAGGAAAAGTAAATAAGAAAAATAAAGGGAAAACAAGAAAAAAAGGAAAAAATTAACATAAATGTACATATAGCCGGAACCTCCCTGTTGTCAATGATTCTGCATTTCAATACACACAAATCCAGGTGTTATATTCACATATAATTAATGTACTAAGTGTTATATGTGAATATATCACCAGCCACATCTACTCCATTGCAAGCTTATGCTGAAAAGCAATAATATATATATTACAAAGCAGATTTACAGTTGGGAAAAGGGAGATTCAGAGTGGTAAAGGGGCTCACTTCTGCACAGGCATGCTCCTGGCAGTACTAGGACTCAAAAGTCTGCTCTATCTCCTGTGTCTCCATTCACTGCCCTACCTACATGTAAGAATTTTTCCAAATGTGCTTAAAAACACCTGATGCAACTCTGCACAGAAGTGGGGCTTTGCCCACCAGAGCAATGGAGTAGGAGAAGAAACAGGGAAAAATCAATCACCCAGATTGATCAGACAACTCAGACTCGTGGAGTGCCTCAGATCTAGTAATAATTTTGAAGTAGGAAAAAGAAAAAAAAGAAATATGTTTTTAAACTACACCTTAAAGAAACAGGCCACCCAACAGCAAAAAGTGGACAAGACTTTGACAAGTCTTGGACAGGCTTTGGACAAGTGAAGTCCAAGTAAGGACAGAATCACATAACGCATCAATAGGATAAGAGAAAATGGCCTCAAGTTGCACCAGGGGAGGTTTAGATTGGATATTAGGAATAATTACTTCATTAAAAGGGTAGTCCAAGCGTTGGAATGGGCTGCCCAGGGAAGTGGTGGAGTCAGCATTCCTGGAGGTGTTCAAAAAATGTGTGGATGGAGCACTTGGGGAAAGGTTTCATTGTGGACTTGGTAGTGCTGGGGTAATATTTGTATTTGATGTTAAAGGCCTTTTCCAGCCTTAAAGGTCCCGTGATTCTGTGATTAGTATATCATAGAATCAGATGGGTTGGAAAAGACCTCTGAGATCATCAAGTCCAACCCTTGATCCAACACCACCGCGGTTCCCAGACTATGGCACTCAGTGCCACGTCCAGCCTCATCTTGAAAACCTCCAGGGATGGAGAATCCACCACTTCCCTGGACAGCCCATTCCAGCGCCTGATTACTCTCTCTGTAAAGAATTTCTTTCTAATATCTAACCTAAACCTCCCCTGGCACAGCTTAAGGCCATGCCCTCTTGTCCTACTGCTGGTTGCCTGGGAGAAGAGACCAACCCCCACCTGGCTACCCCCTCCTGTCAGGGAGTTGTAGAGAGCGATGAGGTCTCCCCTGAGCCTTCTCTTCTCCAGGCTAAACACCCCCAGCTCCCTCAGCCTCTCCTCATAGGACTTGTGCTCAAGTCCCTTCACCAGCCTGGTTGCTCTCTTCTGGACCTGCTCCAGCACCTATGATCTCCTGCTCTGGTCTTTTGGAATAAAAATCTCTATTTGTCTCACACTGGGAGCAAATTACATCTATTTAGTTTATTATTAAACATAAACTATTATCTTCGTCTACATCTGCTCAAGTTCTGTTCCAAATACAGATCCCTTTCCCAATGATTACTACCCCTAACATAAGCCACTTCACAGGAGTATCTACATCCATTGGTTTTGGGGATGGCACTAATCACTTTTAGCCTTCCCTCAGCCTTTTGAGCCTTTCTCAACTTTTTGGAACAAGATTAATTTAGGAAGTATTTCCTTTCCAGGCTGTATTTACCACAAACCATCTCACTACCAGAGCATGAACAGGATCCTAAAGCAGTCCTTTCAACATCCATACAGGTTTTTGAGGTGGCATAAAAGGTTTAAGCCCAGAGCAACTTTTTATGACTGTCTTGCAACCCCTGGAAAAAAAGGGGTTTAGATGAAATCAGTGAGGTATTCCAGTTCAGGAGCTGTAAAGAGCCAGCTATAATAACTACTCCTTCACAGGCAACAAAATGATACATAAATTCATCCATCAGACCCTCTGGACCTGCTGACAGTGAAGCCATTAAAGACATCGTGGAGATAAGGTCTATTCAGGCTGAAACTTCAGCTCAGCTCAGAGTCCTTTAACTTCAACACATGTCCCAGCATGAGTGAGCCAAGGGATGCCAGCAGGCTGGAGATCTTGCTCTGCTCCCCCATGGCTGCAAGGATTCTGAACATCACCTTGGGCATCTCTCTGAGCCAGCTCTCTTCATCTGCAAGATGAGTATAATCACTCTCAGTTTATAGTCTCCTCTGCTTAAATTGTGATCTATGACTTCCTGTTATGTTTATACACAGCACCCACCATAGGGACTCGCTGTGTGTGCGGAACTGCAGGATCAGGACTAAAGGCTTTTCTCCCCCCACTCTGTTTATCTTAAAATTGGTCATTTTTATCACATCTCTAATGGAAAATGAAAATCGAGCTCTATCTTTAGGTATTCAGGCAACATGAGACCCCAGCAGAAGATGCTGGAAGTCAGTCTCCTGATGGTTAGTTAGGAGAAATATTTTGTTGTTTAACATTTTTGTTGCTCCAAGCTCCAATTTATTTAAGTGCTAAATCCTCTGCTTAACTTTTAACATATGCTTTCACTCCATTATCTTTGATGTCAAATGAGTGAAGTTAAAGGTAAGTATGCTCTTAAATGCTTCACTAAGCTGGGATCTTAAATATTGCATAATGATGCTCTTCCAAAGATGGATTAATCAATCCCCTAAAAAAAATCTACTTCTTGTTCACTTAAAAACAAGGGATGCTGATCAAGTGAAGACTGTCCTGAAGAGACAGAGCATATGGTCAAATGGAATTAGTTTCTAGGAGTTGTTTGTAGAATTGTGGGAGCTTTATTGCAAATTCACTGACACCAGAAAATGCAGAAGATGTGATTAAAGTTCTCAGAGTGCAGTTAAGGATCTGCATTCTTTCCATTTTCATGCAAATGGGAACCAGCACAAGTTGGGTAGATATTTTGCTGCTTCACTTACCCAGTACAAGCCCATGGCCTGAAATGTTATAGAAAACATTGCTGTCCACACTGAGGTTTGAGATCCCGGTCAGGCGGAGTCCTTGGCCAAAGGAGTCCAAAACACAACAGCCATGAACGTAAGAATCTGGAAAGAAAAGAGGCCTTTGATCAAAAATTCACTCTGCAGCTTGGAGGTTGGGGGAGTTTTATATTGGCTCCTCCTCCTCCAGTTCTGTGCAATTAATCTTTTGGTCCCGTGGGACCGTGTGGTTGCAACTGCCCACCCTTACTCACCTGGCAGGTCTTTACTCACAGGTGGGTATTGCTGAGGAAGGAACAGGAGGAAGGAGAGGGCCTGAGCACAGAAATGGGAGGTGGCCCACTGCTGTGAGGAAGGAGGAGGAGATTCAGAGGAAGGATAGGGTAAGATCCCAAGAGGGATGAGCTCAGGTAGTTGGATGATTGAGGTGGGTTTGAAGGCGAGGAAGAACGTTTCAGAAGGGCAGTGAGGACAGGGCAGGTATCTTGTACCCCTTCTGTAGCCAGGCATAGTGACCTGCCCACCATCAGGATCCTGGCAAGTGCTGCCTTCTGCCACCAGGAAGCCTGGATCCTCACTCAGTGCTGAAGAAGGCTTGGGAAATAGGTGCCCCTGTCCATGGCAAGGGCATTGGAATTAGATGAGCTTTAAGGTTCCTTCCAAACCAAACCATTCAATGATTCTATGAGAAGAATAAGGGTAACTTAGCTGGAAGGGAAAGTCCCATCCAGTACCCTTAAAATATTCTTTGAGCCACCTTTGAGCCACCTAACGCGCTTCTGTCACCACCAGTCTTCAGAGCCATCATTGCCACTTCCACAGAACTGAATTTGGCACTTACCAGTGACAAAGTCAAAAGAACTTAATATGTTCCTTACCCTCTGTGTGATAAAATTAAATTTTGGACTTTACTAGCAGACAACCCTGAGCCACCTTTGGGGTCCCTCATAGTGTATTAGTGCATTCATTTCCAGAACTAGAAGCAGCACACCAACACAGTGGTGTAGCATAAAAGCAAAGCGTTATTTTAGGAAGAAGCAGCTGAAACAACTCCATAGCTGGGTCTTGGACTACCGGTAAGGTTTCTTCACATTTAGCAATCCAATTTGTCCACTGACCCCAGAGCTAAGCAGATTTTGAGAGCAACTGCCGCAGCTTTGGGCAGGAGAAGGTGAATATTTGAGATCATTCAAGCCCACCTCCAGTACAGCCAACTCACCTGCCATCTGTGTGTTGCCAGTAACAGTCAGGGCACTGCAGTGATGACGAAATGTTTGGCCAACGCGGTGGAATTGGACACCGTCCAACTGGAGCCGACTCGCCTCTCCCTGGAAAGCCTCCACAACCATGATGGCTCCCAGGTCCCGAGCCCCCAGCTGCCTCTCGCTTCGCTCGTACAGACACTTGGAGCTGCCTAAAATACAACCCAGTGGGAGCTGTGAGTGTCACTTCTCCATGGTGACCATGGGATGTGCAGGGTGAGACCCAACACACTGACCCAGTGAGACTCCACCGCCAGCAGGGCCCAAACACAGATACCCACAGGCAAACGTTTCTGATGTTCCCCCTAAATACCCTCGTGGTTCCTTCCTTAAAAGCCTGGACATTTTTAGAGGAAAATATACCAAAGCAAGCAGGGAGCTGTTGTAGTTTTACATCTTGGGAAGTTTCTTGTGTTTAATTGTAGACGGTCCCATGCATGAGGAAGATGGATTCGACTTTGATTTCCCTGGGGTGAGGTTCTTGAGAAGGAGGTTGGGCATGGATACATGGAACTAAAGTGAAACGAGACATTTTGAATTTTTCTTTAAACTCTGCTTCTCTGTCTCTCCCTGCAGATGGATGGGGAGCTGTTACTACCCAGAGTCAGAAGACAAGATTAGAGATTAGGAAGAAATTCTTGTCTGTGAGGGTGGTGAGGCCCTGGCACAGGTTGCCCAGAGGAGCTGTGGCTGCCCCATCCCTGGAAGTGTTCAAGGCCAGGTTGGACAGGGCTTGGAGCAACCTGGGCTAGTGCAAGGTGTCCCTGCTCATGGCAGGGGGTTGGAAGTAGTTGATCTTTAATTTCTTTTTCCACTCCAACCATTTTTTAATTCTATCATATGACAAGGTAAGTAAATCACAGGGCTGGGGAAAATTCCTGAAAGACACCCTTCCATGGGTGCTCAGGATATTTTGGTATGAGGAGAATCAGGCTATGAATGTGTTACTTGGGCTTGTTCAGTGGAGGTGCAGAGGGGATCCCAAATTCCAGCACTGCCTGCTTATGCTCAGTAATCCTCATTTTTCTTTTTAAGAAGGTAAATTAACCACAAAAAAACACTGCTCACTCATCTTCTGGTGACTTCTCTGAGAAATCCTCCTATCATTTAACTCAAATAAAAACCTCAAATGGTTAGCACATTTCAGAGACTGTATTTATGAGTTCCACAGAAAATGGACCATAAATCCATGAGTAATATAAGCAGTTGGCTGCTGGATATCAAATGAAGTCTTGTGTCACAGTCTGAAAGCCCAAGGCATTTTATTTTTAAAGGAAACCTTACACCTGGGTTGCCAGATAACCTAACTCTCCTCAAATTATAATCACTGTGGCCAATTCTGCTTCCTCAATAGATGGTGTAAATCAGGAAGCCACCTGTCAGGCTTCATGGGGTTTCATCCAGGTAAAACTAAAGGAGAACAGATATTTAACATTTTTTTCACCAATGACAACTATGTGCATCACCTGTTATTTTTCTCTTGGCATCCCAAATCACTAAACAATGTCTCAATATTTTCCACTAAGGAGTACAAACAGCATTGGGCTGTTTTGTTTTTCCTTCTTCTTAAAGTGACTAAATAGTAAACACAATTAAAAATTTAATGTATTATGTACACTGAAACGTGTTTTCAGAAGATACTTTCTTTTCTACACCCTTAGGCTCAGGCAAAACTAAAGGGGTCTTTCCCAAGATGGCTTGAAACAACAATGTGAAAATAATACATCTGAGATATTACAATGAAATGCAGTTCAACTCCCAAGACTTCACATTTCAATGTCAAACAATGTTTGGAAAGACAAACTCGCTTCCCTGGCATTGGTATGTCTCAAAGTTATCCTGTGAAGGAAGAGTTCTAATACACAGTGATGCCACGAGGGGATTTCAGTCAAGCAGTTTTCCTCCTCAGCACACTTCTGTGAGAAAAGACCTCCTCACCTTTTGTAAGACCTGCTTTTGCACACTGTCTGAGGTGGGACATTCTCTCCAGGGTGACGTTTCCTTGAACAACAACCCTTCTGCTGATCAGTGCCACCACAGCACTCAAAGGCTGACCTTGGCCATTGCCACATCCCTCTCTAACACTGTGGGAGTACCTAAAGAAAAACACACAAAAAAAGACATAAAATCATCTGCACCTGCAAGATGGCAATAATTATGTTTATGAATTATTGCTACTAATGTTTATGACCTCAACAGCCCAAATTTAGAGCTGGTTTCAGTCCTTTTCTCACTGTGGACACACAGTGTGGCACACCCAGTGTGTTTCTGTACATGGGCTAAATAGATTTTTCCTTGTCTGATGATTGTTTTCATCTTTTTATCTCTCAAGCTCACAAACTTCCCTTAGATTTTGTATATAATATATTATTTTATTGTCAGGAAAAGGCTGTTCCCCCGGAGGGTGGTTGGGCACTGAACAGGCTCCCCAGGGCAGTGGTCACAGTCCCAAGGCTGCCAGAGCTCAAGGAGTGTTTGGACAACGCTCTCAGGGACAGGGTGGGATTGTTGGGATGTCCCGGGCAGGACCAGGAGTTGGACTCGATAATCCTTGTGTGTCCCTTCCAAATCAGGATGTTTTGTGATTCTATGATATTTACAGTAAAATGCTTCAGCCTTTGAATTCTCTTCCCAAAACATATTTGGATGAAAAACATCAGTACTTTCTTTCTCTAGCCCCAGTTATTTCCGAAAATGACACCATTAATCTTCCTCAGCGTTGGAGTTGGGTTGACTTCCAAACAGATAACATGTTTCAACACTGGAGGTTTCACCAAGACCTCCATGCACAGAAGATGAAGAGAGCATTAGGCAGTGAAATTACTACTCACTGGAAATACAGAAACAGTATTTCCAACTAAAACAACTCAATCTAAGTGTATTCCTTAAGTAAATCAGTCAAAAAGAGAGGATTTATTATTTTTTACAGAAGTCAGACACTTTTGGTGAAAAAGATGCACTTTCTCAAGAAATTAACTCTGCAGGAAGTTTCTTTGTCATCCCTATACTGAGGCCACTGGACTTCACTGGCCACAAGTTTTTCTGCTTCAAAGGTTTTCTGAATTCATGGGAGTGATACAGAACTTAAACACAGTCAGAAACATTCAGCATTGAATGTCCACTGGCTTTAGGGGGAGTGAGGAACTGAAATATGTCTCACCACCTTTGTTAAAGGGATTTATATAGTCATTATGTCCCACAGGAAACAGCAAATCCTGACTTTGATCAAATTTTCTCCTTGTTTAGCTCTCTGCTGTAAAAATCCCCTTGGCTCTTGAAAGGATACCTGAGTGGTGATCTAAGGTGCAGCTCTGTGTTGTTCAAAGACTTGATAACAGCCACTTCTTCCTGCTGCTGGGCATCTCCAAGGCCTGTCCTTCCCACCACGATTTCATCACCAGGTTCCCAGTCAACAGGTTCCTGGAGCACTAATCGTGTGTCGTTAGCATGAGCTGATGAGTTCAAGTGTGTGAAAACTACTTTGGGCACCCAGCCTGAAAAGAATAAGAAAAAAAAGATTAAAAAGAATTTTAAAAAGCAAGTCAGCCAACTCTAAAAAAAGCCACAACAAAACAGGAGCAACATGTTTCTGGTTCAACGCCAGGCTGGTTGGGGCTCAAAGCAACCTGGTCTAGTGGAAGGTGTCCCTGACCATGGCAAGGGGTTGGAATGAGATGGTTTTTAAGGTCTCTTCCAACCCATTTTGTGATTCTATGATGCTTCTATGATTGGAAAACACTGCCTCACTTAGATCGTCCCACCATCATTCATTTCCTTCTGATGCTGTGTAGGAGAAAGGGGATTAATGCTATGAAAGAGGATTTGTGCACATCTGCTTGGATCAGAAATGCAGGAAATTCCAAACAACATCTTCAACTCATATCTTTTGTCTTTACCAGTCCCAAAAAAGCTGAAAAACATGCTGGTGAGAAGTTTGTTCAAGAAGCAGTGGGAGATGAGGTTCAATTTCATTCCCCCAAAGTAACTTACCTCTGTGAGAAACCCTCCATTCTTAATCACCCTTTATAACCACCTGAGAATAGCCCACTCTGCAGGGACCATCATCCTTCTCTGGGTGCAAAAAGCATTTTGAGGTCTCAGTTCTCCAGTTCAAAATTGCATACAGGGAATCCAGACCTGCAAACAACTGGCATTTACAAAAATATATTCTTCTATAGAAAGGAAGACAATGGAGCTGGTGAACAGTCTAGAAAAAAAGTCTTATGAGGAAACAGGCTGAGAGAGCTGGGGGTGTTCACCTGGAGAAGGATGCAGGAGACCTGAGAGCCCCTTCCAGGGCCTAAAGGGGCTCCAAGAGAGCTGGAAAGGGACACTGGACAAGCGTCTGAAGGGACAGGACAAGACAAGGGGGAATGGCTTCCCAGTGTCAGAGGGCAGGGTTAGATGGGAAATTGGGAAGGAATTCCATGCTGTGAGGTGATGAGACCCTGGCACAGGTTGCCCAGAGAAGCTGTGGCTGCCCCATCCCTGGAATTGTTCAAGGCCAGGCTGGCCAGGCTTGGAGCAACTTGGGCTAGTGGAAGGTGTCCCTGCCCATGGCAGAGGGGTGGAGCAAGACGAGCTTTAAGGTTTCTTATAACCAAAACCATTCAATAATTCAATGATTCTATGCAGTCTGTGTACAACAAGCCCCAGCAATGAAAAATCTTGCACTTTAACCCTCTCTTCCTCACTTAATGAAGTTTGACATTCATTTTTCCCTAGTAGGTTCTGGAACAGATTGGTCCATTGAGATCCAACCCACTGAACAGCATCAGGGGAGAGTATGTGTCTCACACACCCACCTTTAGTTAACTTTTCCTTCCCTCCCTTGCAATAGATCATAATTTACCTTTAGCCCACAGCAAGTTACTGTCCTCCCCGGTTGTACTATAGAAAAGTAATAACACTAGAAATCACTGAGGGTAGAGGCTGCATCCAATAAATCATTTTCGAATTATTTTAAGCAAACTTCTCTCTCTCCATATCTTGTTTCACTTTCTTGTTCCTTATGCTATAGTGCCCTCATTGCTTATACTTTACTGTCCCAATTCTTTCCTTAATGAAGTCAGGAGTAAGAAGCAGTGCCTCCAAGTCAATAAATTCACTGCAGAACCAGAGAAGGAAGAATCAAGTCTTTGTCATCTTGAAGTATATTTCAGCACCTTCTCTGCTTGTCAACAACGGCCATCTAAACCTACCTGAGATACTTCTGGCTTATTGCATTTTTATTTTTCTTAAATCAAACTTGAAACTTCTCAAAGAAAATCTTCCAGACATCCTTCACTTAAGGTGGTTCATTTCATGCCATGAGCTGTTTTGGAAAGCATCAAACAGATCTCCCTCTGCTCAGCCCCTCTGCTCAGCCCTGGAGCGTTGTGTCCACTTCTGGGCTCCTCAGGACAAGAAAGACAGGGAGCTCCTGGAACAGGTCCAGCAGAAGGAAACAAAGATGATGAAGGGACTGGAGCATCTCTGTGATGAGGAAAGGCTGAGGGAGCTGGGGCTGTTCAGCCTTGGAAGAGACAGTGAGAGGGGACCTCATCCATGTCTGTCAGGGTCTGCAGGGATGGAGCAGAGGATGGATCAGGTTCTGCTCAGGGGTGCCCAGCAATTGGACAAGAGGTCACGGGCAGGAACTGATGCCTGGGAAGTTCCACCTGAACATGAACAAGAACTTTTTTCCTGTGCAGTGACTGAGCACTGAACAGACTGCCCAGAGTAGTTGTGGGGTCTCCCTCACCGGAAATGTTCCAGAACCATCTGGACACAATCCTGTGCCAAGTGCTCTGGGATGACCCTGCTTCAGCAGGCAGGTTGGACCAGGTGACCCACTGTGGTCCCTTCCAACCTGACCCATCCTGGGGTTCTGTGAAACTAATGCAGAAGCTGTACTGCAGTAGGACATAAAATACACTTTAGACTCTGACAGAACCAAATTAGAACGACTCTGTAGTAGCCCAAAAACATGTACAGTGTGGACCCTGCATCCTCAGCACCTACATAATTCACTTTACACTTCAGCTTCTATTGGGCCACCCAGTTTTCTAATGCAGACAAAGCCAAAACCCACCTTGCACCATTCATGGGCTTAGACACCAAACCCTCATCCCCACACAGATTCATCCAGCTCATAAAAACACCCATGAATTAACATCAACCCATTTGCATTCTTTTACTAGCAGCAGTCTCATAATTTTTATTCATTTACCTTTTTTTCACTGAGTGGTTCTCATGAATTCTTAGGACTGCCTTAAAAGCAAGTGACTGGCAGCAGCCTCTGCATGTTGAGCAGAGCACAATATTTCTCCAGCTCTGGACATTTTGTTTATAGTCCTGATTTGTGTGCCTGTGTTAATGTGTTTTCATGTGCATCTGTGTCCAGATACACAACTGACTCCTGTTGAGTACATCTGTCACACACATACTACAGCAACACTGCTGGGCAACAACTCTTGTCACTGAGAGATGTGAAACCGTTCTGCATTCAAAACATGCTCTAATGGAAAAGCCTTGTTTCAGGCTTTTTTCCCACTTCCAAGCTCTGATCCAAAAATTTTTAAGGAAAATCTTCTCAATTTTTTTTTTTTTTGTCTGAATGAAGAATACTCCAGGCATCCAAACATTCCTCCATTTCTTTTTTTCCTTTTTCTTTTATTTTTCATTTCTTACTGTTCTCACCTCCCTGTTTCCCATTCCACAGTTTGTTTTACCTTTTCCCTGATGGTTTAGGTGGGGTGGGATATTTCTCTGTATGTTCAAAATCTACTTCCAATTTCCAATACATTCAGTGCATTTTCATTAGGGAAAAAGAAACAAACAAATTTAGCAGATTCCACTTCCATAAAGTCATAGAATCACAAAAAATATTAAGGTTGGAAAACACCTTTAAGACCATCAAGTCCAACCATTAACCCAACACTGCCAGGTCCACCACTTAACCACGTCCCTAAGCAGCACATCTACACATTTCCTGGCTTCCCGTTTATATTCCCACATAAAGCAACACCTGCAGGTTGGGTTCTCCTCTACTCTAAACAGCACAAGTGACACACAGGATATGGTCAATGATACTTTCCTGGTGCCAAGGAGGGACAATAACTGAGCCTTCTTTGCCTTAACTACAACATATTCCTGGCACTGTGGTTTTGGTGGGAGCCCAAAATCCTACACCCACTTGATTTAACTTAGTTTGGGGAATGTGAGTTGGTTTCAGCTGCTTAAACATGCGATTTTGGATGGGTGTTTGGTCTCTAGCTGTTGTTCTAGACACACTGCTCTGATGTAAGTCCTGTGTCCTGTCTGCCAGACCCACATGGATCCCTTGGATACCATTCTGGGTGCTTTAAAGAGCTGGGAGACAACCTTCAATGTCCATCAGTATCTGCAGGGAGGGGGCAGAGGATGGACCAGGTTCTGCTCAGTGGGGTGGAGCAATAGGACGAGAAGCCACAGGCAGCAACTGATGCCCAGGAAGTTCCACCTGGACACGAGCAAGAACCTCTTTCATGTGCAGTGACTGAGTACTGGATAAATTGCCCAGGGAGGGTGTGGAGTCTCCCTCCCTGGAGATATTCCAGAACTCTCTGGACACAATCCTGTGCCATGTGCTCTGAGATGACCCTGCTGGAGCAGGGAGGTGGGACAAGACGACCCACTGTGGTCTCTTCCAATTTTACCCATTCTGTGATTCTGCGATTCCTTTCCCAGAGGTCTTCTCCAGTTTCTCTCCTTCAAAGAACCAACAGACTCTCTACAAAGATCATGAACAGCTAAAGGGGGTTCCATGGAATAAAACCCTTGTTCCTTGGCCACCCTTTGAAGGCACGGAGCCCTCTTTCTTCTTTCACCTTGCAAACAAACTCTAATTCAGATAAAATAACCTTCAGTGTCTGGCACTGGGCTGTGCAACAGGTAAACAAATTACCTGTTTGACAGGAAAAGGTTTAACAGACCAAGAGCTGTGGTATATTTAAATTATTTCTTTCCCCAAAAAATACTGCAAGCAGAAACACTCAAAAGTGCTAAAAAATACATGAATCTGTATAACTCCTTAATTATTGAACTGATTTTTAATAATTAACTTAGCACGGATTGGAAAAAGAAACACATCTTGAGATTCAAAGCAGAAGTGACTTCATGTTAAAAGGACAGGACAGAGCCTTTAGACTTGAAATATTGTTGCAGGCAAAGCAAGAATTGAACTCTTTACTAAATTACTTGACAGAACACCCCTAAACACAGAGCAGAGCAGAGTAGAACAATTCTATCAGTGCAGAAATACAAGAGGCTTGAATATGAATTGCAAATGAATTAATCACAAATTTAACACTGGGAACATCTTGGCACCAGAACCCAGGTTTATGCTTCCTCTTGGAAGCATGACATGAGGATGCAGTCTTGTATGGACAAGGCAACATTTTTAAATATGAGGCAATTCCGACGTGAACAATTCCACTTTTTTTTTTTTAAATTTCAAACACAGAAGAAAAATAGTAAAAATTTAATTTCTTATGGACCCTAACAGAAAGCATTTTATAAATCTATGTAGGATGATATTTCACTTCACTAATTGATTTCAGCCAGTCCTAAGTAGTGATAGGATACTGATAGAGATAAGACAAAAGGAAATGGTTTTAAACTAAAAGAGCAGAGATTTCTATCAGACACTGGGAAGAAATGGTTAATTCAGAGGGTGGTGAGGCCCAGGCACAGGTGGCCCAGAGAAGCTGCAGCTGCCCCATCCCTGGAAGTGTTCAAGGCCAGGTTGGATGGGGCTTGGAACAACTTGGGATAGTGGAAGGTGCCCCTGCCCATGGCAGACGGGGTGGAATCAGATGGTCTTTAGTGTCCCTTCTAACCCAAACCATTCCATGATCTCTAGTTCAACAGGAGTCATGAATTTAACCCTTAGAGAAATATCTCAGAATCACATCAAACCTCAGCAAACTCAGCCAGGTGTGTCAGGGTAGAACTTATCTCCAGGGTTTCAGGAAAGTCTGTCTTCAGTTAAGCAAAGTGTGAACTGTACTGAGTGCTGTAGGTTTGGACAAATTAAGTCCATATTTATAATCCTTTGATTACAAAAAACGTGAATGCCATTTCTTCTTCCAGGTGTACCGTGGGTATTGAGAATTCAAACTGGTTGTTTGACAGGGTATCTCTGGTCACCCAGCTTTGAAAGCAGAAGGTGCTAAGGCTGGAAATACTGTAGAGGGTTTTGAAAAAAAAATGGCTACAGGGCAAGGAGAGGCAGCTGCAAACTAATTAATTATGAGTCAAGTCCTATAGTCAATGGAATATCTGCTGATATCTCAGTTACCTCTTATTACCAGTGCCCCATCCTCCAGGGAATAACTTTCCACACAACAACTCTCCTTTTAGCTGAGCATGATCCACTTTACTCCTGTCTGTTTTCAGTCTCCAGCAGTCACAGCCTGCACACTTCCTTTTGAAAGGAACTTCTGCCTTTCACACATTTCTATTTTGTTACATGAATTTCACCTTAAATCTATGGGATGGCCCAGGTCTAAGAATTTACATGACAAGATGATATGTTGCTTAGGTGGAAAACAGATGCCCCTGACCTGAAAACTTTTTGGGGTAGATGTTGTTACCTACCTTTAGACATCCTGGGAACTGCCTAACCAAGCCTGATAGCAACCAGTGGGAGCCACATCCAGTCAGGAAGAGCTGAAGAGCAAGGAAATGTTGGTAGAAACAAGATTCTTTACATGGTTCTTAGGAGGACTGGTTCCATCCCTAAGCCTGCCATGGTCTTTCTCCCAGAAATTGTTTAAATGTTTTAAAAAACCATCCCTTTTTGCCATGGGACAACAGGCTTTGAACCCTCCACCTCTGACTCCCAGGACCCTGCTGCATTTCATCTTCTCTCCTGTTTACTGCAAATTAATTAACTCAGTTGTGAACACACAGTTTGTTCGTAGTGTTGACAAACTATAAACTATACCTTTTGACAGTTTATTGGTGCATTAAAGATGAGGTAATGAGATCCCTTTATACCACAAAGGGATTTTATGAGAACTGCAGGGCTCAGACAGTTTACTAACTGGGAATGTACAAGTTACTTCAGATAAGATGTCAATCAGTTGCATCTATATTGTAAATCTTTAGTGTAAATGTGCATAAGAGCTTTCAATTACCAGGAACAAAGTGAAAAGAAACAAGCCATTTATCCTCCCCCCATAAAGAATTCTGCAAGAAGAGTTAATAAGGTAATTCAATGGACTATAATTATAATAACAAAACAAAACAAAACAAAAAACACAACAAGACAAACAAACAAACAAACAAACAAACAAAAATGTGTAAAAACAAAACCAAAAAAATGCCAAACCACAACTACCATAACTATGGCAGGGGGTTGGAATTAGAAGACCTTAAAGGTATCCTCCAATTCAAACCACTCTGTGGTTCTATAATTGTCTTTGGTAATAAAATACAACACACTTTACTGAAGCGTTTGAGGTGTCAGACTACCTAAGGAATCTTGCTTACTCTCCACTGTCATAATCCCCTATTATTCCCTTTCTTCTGTCCAAATTGCACTTCCTAATCAAACTTAGCTTGGCTATTCCTAAAATTTTCAAATGCCAAAGAGATAAATGGCAAAACAGCCATTGGAAACCGGCGCTTCAGAAAAAATAGTAATGGATAAAATGCCCTGAGTTAAAAAGAATAGAAAATCTTTTCCAGAAAGCCTCCTTAGGTAGGATAGCACACAGCTGTGTCGCTCCAGCTCTCTATGGTCAAACGGGTCTTCAAGTGCTGGATCTTTAATGAAGGACTTGGGAAAAGTGTTTCAGAAACTTGGATTTGATGAAAAGTTTTTTAAACATGGTTGCTGCTACCTCAGCTCTTGCAGTGATTAGTCCAGTCACTGGCCAGGAGGTGTAAGGAGCCAGAAAAGAAGAATGAGAGCTCCTTCCTTACATTTTCATACATGTTAAAAAAAAAAAAAATATTCCTGAACCATGATCCCTCAACCCTCTGGTTTCCAGCTTATTTCTGCTCCCTGTTAATTCCAATCTTGGGTATATTCCCCAAGCATTTGAATGGTTTTTAGCTTGTTTTGCAGTGAGATGAGTTTAGGCTTTTCCTTCTACACATCTTAGAAAGACAGGGATGTCTCTGCCTGGAACTGGGAGGTGTCTTTCTTTCCATGCCCCTAGAGTCCTGCAGGACACCCTGCTGTGTGTGGGCAGCTCCTGGGGAGATGCAGAGAGATTTCCTGCTCCCTCCTGCCACAGAGCTCTTCATTCCTGCCCCGAGGTAAAATAGGAGGTCCTTTCTAATGTATAACTGCTCATTAACTCCTTAGGACAAACATGAACTCATCAGCTCTTTGATGGAAAGCTGCAGCAGCCTTGGTGCTGGGTGCTTAGGACCACACTGTGTATTTTGGATTGGGCTCAAATCATAGCTTAGAATCAGAGTCAGAGAATGGTTTGGTTTGGAAAGGACCTTTAAAGGCCGTCTAGTCCAAACCCCCTGCAAGGAGGAGGGACATCTTCAACTAGACCAAGTTGCTCAGAGCCCATCCAACCTGACTTTGAAAGTTTAGAGGGGTGGGTAAGCCACAGTTTATCTGGGAAACCTGTGCCAGTGTATTACCACCCTTATCATAAAAACATTCTTCTTTATATCTAATCTGAACCTTCTCTCTCTCATTTTGAAGCCATTTCCCTAGTCCTATCACTATCTGCCCTTGTCCAAAGTCCCTCTCCAGTTCTCTTGGAGCCCCTTCAGACTCTGGAAGGGGCTCTCAGGTCTCCCTGGAACCTTCTCTCCTCCAGGTGAACACCCCCAGCTCTCCCAGCCTGGCTCCAGAGCAGAGGGGCTCCAGCCCTTGGAGCATCTTTTTGCCCTCCTTTGAACTTCCTCCAACAAGTCCACATCCTTCTGAAGTTGGGGACGCATCACTCCAGGTGGGGTCTCACCAGAGCAGAGCAGAGGAGCAGAATCCCCTCCCTCAACCTGCTGGTCACACTTGCCTGATGACCACATTATGTGGAACCAAAGGCAACAATCAGGCACAAGTTTCACACAAGCAATGGGCAGCCTGAGACAGGAAATTTGGTCCTGTTCAGTCCCTCTGTGTCAGTAGACACAGCTTCAGTTTCTCTGTGACATCTTCAACTTCCTATGTAAAATAGGGCTGATGTTTCCCCCTTTATAAGGCAGATTTTGAGGATGAAATCCAAGCCTCCAACTAGCCAGATTTGATTTCACTCCAAATTCAAATCAGGCCAAACCTTCCACATCTTTCACAGAATAAAAATTCCACAGAAGAAATTCCTTTTGGGACCATCTCCCTTTTTTTCTCTGACATCACTTCAGAAGTTTGGGGAATTTGATTTTTTGTTCTGTAAAAGCATTGCATTTCACCGGTGTAGAAATGTTGATATGAAACAGATACAGCATTTAAAAATAATATTATAAAAGCCCAGCTAAAAACAAAATTATAGAATTAAACACCTTTTCCTTCTCCCAGTGAGCAAAAAAAGAATCTCACATCATCTGAACAAGGGAGCAAATGGCACAACTTTTATTTTCTCCACTGAGAAATATCCTTGAAAGTGACCTAGTCCTGCTGAATGTTTCCTATTCATAAAACTGTAGTTTTCACCTAAAGTATTTCCACATAAATGTCTTTTCAGAGCACCTTGGAGAAAGCAAGGAGTATCATGCCCCTTTCCTGGAAGTGTGGGACCCTGAGCAACCTGGTCTAGTGGAAGGTGTCCCTACCCACTGCAGGGGTTTGGAATGAAATGAGCTTTAAGGACCATTCCAACACAAACCATTCCATGATTCTGTGATCCTACTGAGGATGGGAAGAGCTTTATGATTAAAAAGGTCTACGGAAACTCCCATTGCTTCACTTTCCTGACACTTCACCTTGCAGACAAAGTACCTTCCCTTTGTGCTGTCCCATAAATACGAACATTTCCAAACATTCCCTTTAATCAGAGATCACCCTTTAACCAGAGTCACCTTGTCAAGTCACATCAGTCCTGAAAGCAAGCGGAAAGATATTCCCAGCTCTTGCAATGCCATTGCATAAACCAAACCCTAGGAAAAGCTCCAACCAAAGATGCCAGGCAGGAAAACGTCGTTAACCTGACCCCGGGAACAAACGCCTCCAACTGCGGCAGCCACGGAGCACGGACCCTGCAGGGAGCTGCAGACAGCTGTTAACATTCTGTGTCATTGCCAGTTCATCTCTTGTGCTGCTGTGGAATGAGGCAGGGAATATCTCCCTGCAGGAGCGGGAATGCAGGGCAGCACAGCCATTTCCGAGCAAAGATCAGTTTCCTGCATCCCCAGAACGTGACGAAGGAGAATTCAACACCGGGAAAAGTAAAGATGAGCCCAAATGGAGGGTCCCTGGCTGGCTCGGCCTGAAGACCGGTGAAAACAGAGGGCTGGGGCCAGGCTTCTCAGTTTGCCAAACTTCACGGAATCAAAGAATCATTTAGGTTGAAAAAGGTCTTCAAGATCATCCAGTCCAACCTGTGACTGATCACCATCTTGTCACGCAGACCAGAGCACTGAGTGCCACATCCAGTCATTCCTTAAGCACCTCCAGGGATGGGGACTCCATCACCTCCTTGGGCAGCCCAAACTTTGTAGGCTTTCTCCTCTCTGTGGTGGAAATTAACCCTGATTTTGTTGCTGGTTATTCTCTTACTCCAGCCAATACCCCTGTTTTAGTTGGGGCCAGAATTGGAAGGAATATTTTGATGTCATATTCAAAAGCTTGAAAGAGGTAACTACTTAACCCATAAAACACCTCCACATTTGTAGTGACACACAAGCCTGAACTCTGTCAAGAATCACAAGTTAATACATTAACTACAGTCTATGTATCTGATCTATTCTATTCTATTCTATTCTATTCTATTCTATTCTATTCTATTCTATTCTATTCCACTCCATTCTAGTGTATAATATATAGAATGTAATGTATTATATTGTACGACATCATATTGTTATCTTTATTAGCCTATTTATCTTTATTTATCTTTATTATACTATATATATTGCCACCTCTCAGTCCCCTTTACGGCCCATATTTTCCTCATTAAGATCAGCACCAACATACAAATCAACTGATTTAACCTTAAATCAAAGATGATAGATGCATTTCTGTTAGAAAGAAGGGCAAACTGTGAAAGACACAGCAGCTTTCCCTGAACCCAGCTCTCTCTCTTTTTTTTTTTTTTTTTTGTCCCCATCTGCCAGGTCTTTAAAATCTAATGGTCATCTTATATTTGTGAATAAGAAAGGGAAGGAACAAGTCATTGTACATTAGTTACTCCATGGGAAGTGCCTAAGTGCAGTTTCTTACCCCTGGTGAACACAAGGGGATTCAAGGCAGCTCAGCCTTCTGTTCCAGAGCCATCTGCTTTAATGCATCATGTTAAAGTCAAGGTCTTGAAAGGAAAAACGCTGCCACAGAAGGCAAAAAGCCTCCTGCAAGCACCACACAGAAGGGCATCTATGGAAAACTAACCCATGGAAGTGACTCCCGAAAGGGAAAAAGGATCTAAACTCACAGTGTAACAGGACTGGGCAAATCAGGGGGTTCAGATAGTGAAAAATAACATCTATTGAATAGAAGAGCATTTCAACAAAGTAAAAAAGCACAGCTTTTCTCTAATGGATCTTTGCACCCTATCTTGAATTCCCATGCTACAGATTTTTTTTGTCTTATTTTTTTTTCCCCCCGGGAAGCTTTTCTTTTTAATATGTGAGTAAAGCAGAACAAATTCTCTCATGTTGCCTATGATCTCCTAATCTCAAACTCAGCACAGATACATAACACTGCTTAATGGAGGGAAAGCAAGAGGCATTTGATTAAATGTTTGATCTCTGGAGGAATGCACAGGCTCTGCAGAGCACAGTGCACAGCTCACAAATATTTTGTGTTTTATTATTGATTAAAAGCGATTAAAATTAATAATTGGTTCAACTGATAAAAAAAAATACTTTTTTTTTTTTCCTGAACTAACCCGGAAAAAGTATCAGATTGCTTTGGTTGCAGAGAAATCTGAGATAGAAGTGGTGCAGAATTGCCTCTATTAGGTCATCTTCATTCTGCAAGTGCAGGGATATTCTTTGCAGCAGGACTAGCCATGACATTAGAGGACTGAAGTGACCACTGACACCCCTGTTTTAAATATCCTGATTATAAATAGGTATGTTATTAAACCAAAACTCTCTGGACATTGCTTTTTCTTTACCACCCACCTTTCACAGTCTGGATAAAGTGAATGTAGCATATTATTAAATCTCAAGTGTAGAATCTTCCATCTGGTTGGAGAGATACATGTTATGAGTCAGGATGCAGGGAACAGGCTCATAGAATCATAGAACCACAGGATGGTTTGGGTTTGAAGGGACCTTAAAGCTTATCCAGTTCCAACCCCCTGCCAGGGCCAGGGACACCCTCACTAGACCAGGTTGCTCAGAGCTCATGCCCTGTATCACCACAGTGTTGGCACAGAAAAAGTTTCAGATCAACACACAGCAAAAGGGCTGGTCTTCCTTTGGGAACGGGCACAGTCTGTTTCGAGGGGACACAATGGAATAATGAGGTCATCTTTACATGATTGCTAAAAATGGAACTGAATGGAAAAAGCCTTTAAAGATTTTCCATATGTGGCAATACCTCTGCTATGGAGACAGGCTGAGAGAGTTGGGGCTGTTCAACCCAGAAAAGAGAAGGCTCCAAGGAGACCTTAGAGCCCCTTCCAGTGCCTAAAGGGGCTCCAAGAGAGCTGGAGAGGAACTTTGGACATGAGCATGAAGACAGGACAAGAGGAAATTATCTTAAGACGAAAGAGGGCAGGTTTAGATGGGATACGGGGAAGAAAGTCTTTACTGTGAGGGTGGTGAGGCCCTGGTACAGGTTGCCCAGAGAAGCTGTGGTTGCCCCATCCCTGGAAGTGTTCAAGGCCAGGCTGGATAAGGCTTGGAGCAACCTGGGATAGTGGAAGGTGTCCCTGCCCATGGAAGGGGTTTGGAACAAGATGCTCTTTAAGGTCCCTTCCAGCCCAAACCATTCTGTGGTTCTATGATAATAAGAGTATTCAGACCACAAAATTGGGCTGTCACAAGGGAGGGGTGGTCTGTCCTCAGCTGTTGATGCATCAACTCCACTTCCTCTACCTTTTCACCCAGTCCCTGCCCCCTGCTTAGCATTCACCGGTGCCTCCTGTCCAGTTTCCCTGCAAAGGACAAAGATGCAAGAACAGCCAAGGCCACCACGCTAAACTTCTCTCCTGCAGCTTGTCAGGGGAGTTTCTCAGGGAATAAAGTACGAACGGAGCTGGAGACAGTGATAAATTTCCCTTCTGAACAATCAATAAAATTCTCTCAGCCCCGCTCAGGCCCCTACCGCGGATGCAAGGGCCATAATTACATTGTCAAAAAGTCGAGTTGCCCTGGCTGACTGAAACCCCCTTCAAACCTGACATGTGACTGACAGGCAGTTTATGGGTGGCACGCTCTGACTGGCAGGGGAGTTGGCTAAAGCCAAAGGCAACAGTGAAATTTCCCAGTCTGCTACAACCACCGGAGCAAAGGACTGCCACTCATGAGGGAATTGTGGGAAACCCTGAGTCATATTAACATATCAAAGTGAGGAGCTGACAGCGCTTACTAAACAATCTGAACTCAACCAGAGCATCCCCCAGCCTTCCCGGGCTGAAAGAGAAAAGGAATTAAAATGCACTCGGTCCTGTCTTCACCAAGACAGCTGAGAATTTGGAAACTTGCTTATTTAATGATTTTGATCTGAGATAACACGTATATTCGTGTTTATAAATGTATCTCACAAATGTATATTGCTGAGCATGTCAGGCTCTCTCACATATATATGAAAGGGGCTGTCATGCTCAACAATTTGTTCTATACCACAGGCCAGACTGGTGCTAAATTGGAGACAGAACAGCAGATTTTTTTCCATGTAAGCAATATGAGCCCAGCAAAAGATCACACCACTTTTTGTCTTGTTTTCTGACAGTCTTCTGCTTCGATGTTAAATTGCAGATTACATGGTTTGAATGAACCTTAATTGCTGCCATGCACGGGGACTGTGTGTGGTGCAGAGCTTAAAAGTGGTTTCATAACTAGTCTGGATTTGTTGAATAAGAGATTGATAAGAATTCTAGAATAAGAATTGGGGTTCAATAATAATAGAGTGAGAGTTGGGGGTGTTCAGCCTGAAGACAAGAAGGCTCTGGGGAGACCTCAGAGACCCTTTCCAGTGCCCAGGAGGGCTCCAAGAGAGGTGGAGATGGACTTTGGACAAGGGCTGGAGGGACAGGACAAGGGGGAATGGCTTCCCACTGCCAGAGGGCAGGGATAGATGGGATATTGGGAAGAATTTCTTCCCTGGGAGGGTGGTGAGGCCCTGGCACAGGTTGCCCAGAGAAGCTGTGGCTGCCCCATCCCTGCAAGTGTCAAAGGCCAGGTTGAACAGGGCTCTGAACAACCTGGGACAGTGGAAGGTGTCCCTGGCCATAGCAGAGGTGGTGGACTAGATGGGCTTTAAGAACCCTTCCAACCCAAACCATTCAATAATTCAATAACTGATAAGAAATTGAAACCAAGAGATGTTTCCACTAATGGGTCAAGCCACCTTTGGCTCCATGTACTTCATCCAGGTAATACTTGGTAAGACTGCAAAATGTATTTCTGCCTTGTTTGTCTTTAATTTTGTGGGTGATGGAGTCAACAAGTCTGGGGTGATACAGGCTCAGAAATGAAAGGAGAAGTAGCACGGGAGGCACATCTGGAAGGAGTTGCTACTGGATTTTCCTACATTGCCAGAAAAGAAAATAGTATGAAGTAGTGAAGGCTCGTGCTATAAAGTTCTGAAAATTTAAGGACAAAATCCTGACTTACAGGGGTCAAACCAAGAATAGAAGGATATTTTAAAGTAGCAGAAGACATAGAAAATGAAGCAGCAAAAGCTGTTATCAGGCAAATTCAAATCAGACACTTCAACATTTTTCTTTAAAAAGAAAAAAATAAAATAAAAAATGGATTATTAACCAAATTAATCCCCTGGAACAAGCCTCCACAGAAAAAACTGGCTTCTTTTTCCCTTGATGTCCTCAAAGACCAAGCCTTTCTGGAAGGCATACTTTAATCTCACAGGAGTTACTGAACTCAGGGCTGGGATAACTGTGTGCAACTCAATGGCCAGTGACGGACAGTCAATTCAGCCTGGATGGTCTAATAGGCCTTCTCAGGGATATCCTCCAGGAAATGGGATAGAAACCCTCTGCAAAGCCAGTTTACTGGAATTATTAAAGCTCTAAATGATTTAGCCTTGTCATGTCTCAATGAAGTGCTCAAGAGCACCTGCCAGCCCAGCTCCCTTGCCCCTGTCAGGAGCACCTTCCCCACCCTCTGCTCATCTCTCCTGCTTCACAAAAGCATCTGTTCACTGACCCCCCTCCAACACCCGAGCTCTCCTGACGTTGCTGGGCTCCTCTGAGCTGACAGGATCACGGCACAGCAGCACAGCTCCCTCCCTGTCTGTGCTCAGATTGTCCCCTCGGTGTCTGACATCATTTCTGACCCGGAGCCACACGTGTCAGTGATGCTCAGACAGCAACATTTCTGCCTGTAGGACAGAGGGTGTAAGTTCAAGCCCTGCTGGAGGGTAGGAACGCCTACCAACACAAAGTTTGACACACAAGAACATGAGGAAGGGAGATGAGACAGTCGTTGTTTTTTTTTTTCCTCTCCCCTATGATTCATAGAGGTTTTAAAACTAGCCCAGTAGTTAAGAGCTTGACACGAATGCACAGCATTAATGTTCATGTTGAGTTTGGACCTGAATTCCATATCCAACCTATTGAACCAAGAAATGGACATTTTATACCTGTATTTCATTGCCTTCTAAAAAAAAAAAAAAAGCTCTGTATCTAAATTATTTTATGCCACAATATAGAAAGGATGCGGAGCTGCTGGAGTGAGTCCAGAGGAGGCCACCGAGATGCTCCAAGGGCTGGAGCCCCTCTGCTCTGGAGCCAGGCTGGGAGAGCTGAGGGGGTTCACCTGGAGAAGAGAAGGATCCAGGGAGACCTGAGAGCCCCTTCCAGTGCCGAAAGGGGCTCCAGGAGAGGTGGAGAGGGACTTTGGATAAGGGCCTGGAGGGACAGGACAAGGGGCCTCAGGCTGACAGAGGGCAGGGTTAGAAGAAATTCTTGGTTGTACCTTGGTAAGGTCCTGGTACAGGTTTCCCAGAGAAGCTTTGGCTGCCCCATCCCTGGAAGTGTTCAAGGCCAGGTTGGACGGGGCTTGGAGCAACCTGGGATAGTGGAAGATGTCCCTGCCCATGGCAGGGGAGTGGAATGAAATGAGCTTTAAGGTTCCTACCAACCCATTCTAAGGTCCAGTGGTTAGAGCAAAGGACTTACCACCTGGGACTGAAATTCTTGGCATTGCCAGAGTTTGCTGTGTAGCCCTGGCCTGCACTTGTCATTTATGACCACAATCTGTGCTGAGCGGATGAGGCCAGATGGACCACCAGGAAAACAGAGATATTCCAGCTGTGCTCCTAATTCTAGAGACAGACCACTGGCTTTGGGATGCCAGCAAAACATAGAGAAGCGGAGGATGGGAAAAGACACTGCCAGGAGCCCTTTGCTGATGCTTTGAGAAGTATCTTCCCCACTCCAGCTGTCCCAGGCTACTGTGGCATGCTTGGCATTGGCCTCTCCATGGGATCTACTTGGCAGATCACACTCTCTCAGAAACCCCAAGAATCATACCCTCTTTGGGAAGGAAACTTGTTATGGAGAGGGGGAGAAGGATATTCCATTCTAGCAGCACAGCAAACGCAGACAGTTCACAACAAAGGTCAAATTTCCAGGGGATAGAAACATTCATTTGTGGAGAGAGAGACATGCACAAATTCAAACATCTTCTAGGCATCTAAATGACTGCCAGGGTTTCAGAACTACCTGGTACCATCCTCTTCTTCTTGGGGACTGGATTTTCAAAATGACTCAGCTCCCAGTATGGGAATTTGTATGGACATACAGCACTGAACTTTCATGCACAAGATACTACAGAAATAGAAGTCTCATGGTATAAAGTTCTGGCCTAAAAACCACATTTCATCAAATATTCAACTTTAATTAGAAATCTAAGGCCGTGACCAAAGCTGTTCTGTCATTTTGTTTTTCCTCCAAAAATTTTTCTTTTTCCTTTCTTTTTTTTTTTTTTCTTTTTGCTTTGTTTTCTTTTCTGTTGTTCATTTGTGCTCTGCTTTTGATGAGGGAAAAAAATGCACTCACCGTGAATGGAAAGTGTCCCATTCCTCACTGCCAGGAACTTGACTCCATACGGAAATAATGGTGGAGAATGGATGCTCCCATAGAGATAGATGTGTGCTTTGTGAGGGAAAGGGGCCTCAGGGGATCCCACCTGGAGCTCTCCTCCATCAGAAACCAGGATGTAATGAGCGTGTAGTTCTACAGGTCCTGGCCCAGTAAACAAGAGTTTGCCACCTGAAGACAAGAGAAGAACAAAACACAACCAGAGATGGAATAGCCAGTCATTATCTCACAGCCAAAGGAGCTGTAAGAGGTGAGTAAACTAATGGATTTGCAAGAAAATTACGAGATTAAGGATAAAATACTATTCTGTCCTGCCAAATTTCCAACTTTCCCTGTACTTCTCTTTATGGATTTATCCGCTCTTTACAGACCTGATTAATTCAGTCCATTTTTTGGTTCTACAACCGTCTGCCTTTTTAGATTTGAGCAAGGCCAGCCAACCTGGGCAGACATCAAAATCTTTCCAATTCCAGTGCAAGGGAGCTGTGTTTGGAAAATCCCAATTTTAACTGATTTGCTCACTAAATGTTGAAAAGGGATATTCCTACTTAATTTGTATTATGTTACTTTTTAGGTTACAAACTACATTTGACAGAGAGAGCGGAGGGAAAACCGGCTTTGGAACATAAGAACTGGCAACTTGTTTAGATCAGTGGTTGATTTAATCCTACAAACACTTCCAGCTGCTGTTCAAAACCAGATGCTTCCAAATACAGCATAAGAAATGTCTCCCTCTTAGCTGGATGCGAGTTGATCTCCCCATCCCATAAAAACCCCATTTCAATCCCTAATTAGAGGTTAGCTTTGCCTCAAAGCATGAGGTTTCATTCCCTTGCCAACATTTTCCTTTTACTGTCTATTAGTATAACTGGATAAGATTTGTCAGTAATATAGAACTGATCCTTCAAGTCTTTGTGATATTTAGTCTCAATGACTTCTTGAAGCAATGAATTCTGTGGTCTAAGTACAGAGTGCCTGACAAGCCATTTCTAACTCTGTTTTGACTCAAGCTTTTGAGTTCTGTCAAATGCCTCCCTCGTCCTTTCCATGTCTGAACTGGCAATCCCAGTCTGTCACCTCGGGATGGTTCATTCCATTATCTCTTTTCACATTTCCTCTCCTATAAATGACACTGTCCCTATCTTCACAATGCATTTGGACAGAATGGACTCTCAGACATCTTATCACACTGCGCATGGGATATGTCTTCCTAGGTCAAGCTGTGTTTCCCAGGAGCCGGTAAGGAAAAGCCCAAAGCCCGGGAACCTCAGACCTCTTTTCAAAGGGTTTCTATCACCCTCCCTTTGTATGAAGTAGTTGATAACTCTGACTTCTCATACCACGACCAGCTTTCTAATGGTGTTAGCAGTTCTCAGTGGTGACATCCATATCTACCACACAGTTGGCTTTCCTCCCCCACAGGTTCTTCCCTGTGAGGGTAGTGAGGCCCTGGCACAAATTGCCCAGAGAAGCTGTGGCTTCCCCATCCCTAGAAGTGTCCAAGACCAGGCTGGACCAACCTGGTCTAGTGGAAGGTGTCCCTGTCCATGGAACAAGATGTTCTTTAAGGTCCCTTTCAACCCAAATTGTTCAGTGATTGTATAATTCTATAAAGATGATACCAATCCTTAGAATAAGGAAAACGGAGATCAAACCCCCTAGTTTAATTCCAGTATTTAGAGTAAAAGAAGGAGGGAAGAAATTTTATTATAAAAATCAGCTTAAATCTACCTTGATTATCACTCCTCTTTGACCAGGTCCTGCTGATCTGAATGATAAAGGAGATGCACAGCACTCACATGCCTTTCCCACTCAGTTCCATCCACTCCTCCTGAACACATTCTTCTCATCCTGGTCCCTTCGTTTATTTTGCATGGAGGGGCTTTCATTGCTTTATTGATTTCTTAAGCTTATAACAAAGTCTTATAACCTAGTCCTCATTTCCTAGGCTTATAACAAAGCCAGTATTTGACAAAGGACTACCCATTAAATATTTTATTTCCAAATTTCAGTGCTTTCCATATGCACTTTTATAGAATATGCTTTGTTTTCTTGCTTATAATCACTGGGAACCATGGGTTTCCTCTCACCAAAACCAACTCCCCTATGTGTAAATTGTCTCTTTCCCTAGACATACTTTTCTGTATACAAATGTACTTCTGTTAGCTCCTATATAGTGTTTTTACAAACTATACTGCAAACACTGTGACAAAACGGCCCAAATTTCAGCTTCATGGAAAACAAGACATTTGACTGTTATTCTGAGACGCATCTGAGATTTCTAGGAAAATGAAATGTTCTTAATAGGAAATGCACTGTGGTGAAATTGGGAAAATAATTGAGATGGTATTATTTGGAGACTGAAGGCACCATTAGATCATGTCTCCTGGTGGCCTGTGCACATCAGGCTATTGAAAAACTGGAGGAAGTCAAGTTGTCTGTCTTTGACTGCTGAATCAATCAAGTGACCTGGGCACATCTCTCTACCATTTGCCACGATCATCTTTTCCAACAGCTGATTTCTCTCACTGTTCACAATTTATGCTCTATTTCCTGGCATAACTTGTCAAGGATGAGCTTTCAGAGTGCTCTGTACCCTCCTGCACGGCGCTGCAGAGAGGTGCAGCGAACAGCATTGTCTGTGAAAGCACTCACAGGTAAAATCAAATCTCAGCCCTCCTTCCGACTGGTTAAGGCTCCCTTTGCAAGGAATCACCTCCTGTTCATGGAGCTGTGCAGCCTCTCACACAGTCCAGCTCCCCCGAATTTGCAAAGCCAAATCTTGTAATTCTTCTGTTCCTTTGTTATTCTTGATGCTGCCTGTAGAGGCAAAACTCCTTATTTCTCGCCCTCTGCCTCTTGCTTTTCACAGGAAAAATTAATACTGCAGCCTTTTTGCTTCTTCATTAAACTGGGATATAGTTATAGATATAGGTGGATGGAATGGTTAAAGAACATTAAAGATCATCCAGTTCCAACCCCCTGCCATGGGCAGGAACCCTTCCATTAGACCAGGGTGCTCCAAGCCCCATCCAACCTGGCCTCAATCTTGGCATCCTTGGGCCACACTGACTTCTGATTCTTTTCATGATCTTGGCTTTGCCTGACAAGGTCCTTTATTGTGCAGCCAGGAGTTTCATGCTGAATTGCTCTCTGCCCAGCTCTGTTCTCAGCCGTGTAAATCTGCTTTTGGTTTAAGTGACGTTCACAAAATGTGATCTCTATTTCCTCTCAGACCATCAGTGATCCATCAATGCCCAGTGATGTGCAGTTGGAACCAAATAGTCATGAAAATGGTTCCCCACTAACAATTTACTTCCTGAGTTAGTACATTTTGTGTGTGCCATCTGCCATGCCTTGGCAGGTGACACTCGGTCACCACACTATCACATTAGACTGAAATAACTATCAAACAAACTTGTAATTTTCTTAGAAAATTAGCAAAAGTTTTCTGCCTTTTCTTCCATTAAGTTTCTCTTCTGTCATTCAGTACAACCCCATGGTTAGCAATACCTTTAACTTCATTCAGTTTTCTCTTTTGACCCGTTGGTTAATATCAAACTAAGCAGGTAATATGTTTCCCATTTACCTGCCTGTAAATCAGATCAAGATCAGAACTTCTACATCCCTCTGTAATCACCCATTGACTCTTAAATTAACATTTGGGGGCAACAGAGTGTCTCTTCCAGCAGTTTTAAAGCTCTTGAATGAGATTGGACCTGTTGACTTAAGATTGTGTATTCTTGAAAGAATATTTAACATCTTCGTCCTATTAACATTATTTAGCAATAATGTTTAGCTGGTCCATCTTCCTCTTGTGATATAATTTTCCATCCTGTTCGTTCCCATACTGAGAACAGAAATATTTATTAAATACTTTTGCCCTATAGCAGCAGTGTTAATAATTTTATCACCACAATCTATAAATGGAACTGTAAATCACTGCGATTTATTTCATTCCTAACATAAAAAAGACATCTTCCCTAAGGTCTTTATTGACTTCCTATGCTCTGCTCCCACAGAAGTACACTCATTTCTGTTTCCACTTCTCTTCATACAATTTTTAATGAGTATTTTAATTGCTGCCATGCTGTACCACTGCACCAGGAAGGCTGGTGGCCAAAGCTGTCCTATCTTTTGATTGCAAAATCACAGCTACATCTCAAACAAGTTTTTCCAAGTTTCAGCCACATTTTGTCCATCCAAAATTTTCAATCTGTCTATAAGACAGGTTAGAAATATTAGTTCCCTCCCAAAACCCCATCCCATGGGATGGCAGGGATAGAGGAATGTAAAATTCTTGTGTCCTTTTCTTTTTGCAGCCATTCCGCTGCACCTTGAGGTAGACATGGGAAGATGCCTGTTTCCCACGAGGGTCTGGGATTTGCCTCCTTCTGCCCTGTCTCTAGAGGGTCTGTGGTAAAACAGTAGAGCATGTTCATCATCCTCCCCTCTTGAACAGTGCACATAAGAGAGCTGTGCTTTGGTCTGGAAAACTAGGAAGGAGTGAGAAGAACACAGCTCACACCTACCTGGGGTCCCTCTTCCTGCAAAAACAGCAGCAGTTTGACCGGTAACAGTTAATGCTTTTGGGAT
Source organism: Oxyruncus cristatus (assembly GCA_013399855.1). Taxonomy (NCBI): domain Eukaryota; kingdom Metazoa; phylum Chordata; class Aves; order Passeriformes; family Cotingidae; genus Oxyruncus; species Oxyruncus cristatus. The sequence goes on along the minus strand of VXAY01003862.1, from coordinate 80,722 downwards.
GGGTGTTGGCACCAGTTTCTGCACTATCTCCTGTGCCTTTTCTGCACAAGGTGGCTTTGGCAAGTCAGCAGCTCACCCTGGTCTAGTGGAAGGTGTTCCTGCCCATGGCAGGGCATGGAATGAGGTGGTCTTTAAGGTCCCTTCAAACCCAAACTGTTCTATGATTGCTTGTTTTGCTCTATGTAACTCTTTTGCTTTCCCTTAGAAGAAGCAGGCAGACCCAACATAATCATAGGAGATGGATAGACCAGCTACACTCATGGCCACACCATAATGCTGTTGTCCCTGGATGCTTGCAAAGCCTCTGAAGCCCTCCCAGAACAAATCCAAAAGGCACTCAGGTTTTGGGAGAAAATAAAGCGAAAAAAAGTTCAGTCGCTGAGGATAAAAGAAGAGCAGCATCAGAGTAGAGAAAAGGTGGGATTCATCTAACCATTTATCAAGTCTGTGTGTAAAACAAACTCTGGCCAAACTTACAAATGCTTCTGTCTGAAAATTGCATATTGTCCCTCTAACCCTCTCTGTATCTCTGTGGTTTCTGTCGGGTCAGAATAAATATACAGCTGCTGCTTTACAAGGTTGTCTTCCCCTTTTTTAAAAAAGAAAATAAAAGTTATGCTTCCTTCTTTTATTGCACTTGACCTCTTCTCTGAAAGCAGAAAGCAAGAATATTGCTCAACTGAGCCTTTGGCTGTGACCCTCAAATTGTTTGTTATGGCTGCACAGGAAAGGAAAGTCCTACACATGACCTTGAGGGTGATTTTATAAAAATCAATCAAGCACTGTTATGATGGCCTCCCCACTAAGCAAAATAAATACAATTAAACCCATAATCACTTCTGTACAGTAATGTGCAAATTCAATGGGTCTCTTTAGGTGGAGCGAGGGAGAGAGCAGAGAAATATGTTGAGGCTATTTGATACTTTGTGAGAACATCAGAAGCACCATTCTTCTCAATTAACCCAGCAATTAGCCTCCACCTCTGCACACACAGAAAAGAAATCGTTCTTTATCTGTCTTTAGCAAAGGGAAGGAAAAAAAAAAAGAAGAAGGAGAAAGAGAAAAAACCAGCAAGGCAACTCCATCTGTTCCACAGGAGGGGAGAAGCAGCCAGACCAAACAATTACAAAATAAAAAGAATATTAAAGAAAACAAACCTGAAAATAAGGTTGGGGCTTTATCTGGTGTGTGGGTAACTACAGCACCATCATGCCATTGGCAGAACTGGTTTCGTGAAAAGAGATTTATCTTCTCCAGTCCTTGGAAAATGATGGAGGGCACAACCAAAGGGAAAGGATTTTGAAAGATAACTTACGAACACTTCACTTTTACAGGTGTCCAGACTGGCTCATGCAATGCCACAGCCCGGGTATCCGCAACAGTACTAAGGAAGGAGGCTGCATCCTGCACCTCTAAAAAAAATTTGATCAAATAATGATGTAGTAGAGGACGGGGAGGACTGTTGTGGGAAGTTTCTCCTTGCCTCTGTCATGAAGATGCACACTTTCAGGCATAGCAGCTTGCCTCCTTTCTCAAAACCCCCATTTTTTTTTTAAAAAAGAGCCCTTCTAACACAGATGTTCTCCCAATTCATAAAAGTGATGCTGATATTTCTCATTCAGGTTGCAATTTAAAATGCCCTAGAGATTTCCTGAACTCCAAGGGCAGCAAAGTCCCCATCCCAAAAGTGCACCTTTCACACTGAGAGTTTTTCTATTATCACCTTTTGAAGCCACACCTTGCATTCCTTGCTGATATAAGACATTTTTGCTGATGAACAGCTCATTAGGGAGTTAGGATAAAAGTGATAGATTTAGATTTAGTTCTACTTCAGATATTCAGTCCTACTCCACATTTAATTCTACTTTATGTAAAGCTGAATGCAGTGTCAAAGCAAGCCAGCGACAAGAAAGGTGCTGGATAGTCACAAGAATATTTTTTTTAAAATAATCAAATATAAGAAAAGTATCAATAAAATTGTCTTATTTTCCACTACTGTGTCATAACCTTCAACTAGCAGCAAACTTCCTCTGCATGGAAGGGAATTTGCAGATTGAAAGCTCATCTCCTCAGCTGGACTACTCCCTCCCATCACAGTGCAGGGAAGATTTGCTCTGCTTGTCTCAATATTCCCACAGCCTTCAGCTTGCTCTTACCAGCTCCTCTCACTTGGTGTTTCACATGACCAAGCCACAGAATTCCCAGCGAGACAGGCTCAAGCTCAGAAGTTCAATTCCTGGCAAGCATCCCCGAGTGGCAAACAGCAGGAGGCAACTGCTGGGGCTGGAATAGCTTTGCTTGATCCTGTACAACAAGGCTGCAGTGTGACAGCCCACTTATTGCTCATTCTCCAGCTCCAAGGGTGGGCCTGGTAGGGCCTCTGAGCAGGGAAAAAAACATAAATCCCAAAGCAACTAAGATCCTCCTGTGTACAGGAAGAGGAATACAGAGCTTATGACATTTTACAGAAGACAATTGTTTATGGCTCTGTCACCTGTACCCAGCTGACTTGCTCACATGACATTCCAAAGAGCCACAAAAGTTTTTTGCATGCTGGGCCATGGCCAAGCAAGATGCAAAGGAAAAGTTTGTAATATTGGCTCCATCCCAAAGGCTGCTTCAACCAAGAGCCCAAAATTCATTCTCCACCTCCCTGAGAATGTCCCTCCATGTTCACAGCACACAGGGATAGATCCCAAACTAGCTGTGAATTCAAATGCCCATGTATTTCCACCAGGACATCAGTAACACACTAAGAAGTTCAGCTTGTATTCCAGCATTTTGTTGGATGAAGGCCTTAATCTGTCCCTGGGAGAGGAACCAGCAGCTGCTTCAGTACTCTCAGACAGAATTCATCTCCCAAGCCTGACAAGCCTTTGTTTTTTGGCTTGCTGTGCTCTCAGCCATCTGTTCAGATGGCACGTGCTCCCTGTGAGCTGATCGAGCTCTTCCCTAAGAACTCAGGAGACAGGCAATCCAGATTGGCAGCCCAGAAGATGTTGCCACAGGTGTATCTCCTTCAAAGAAGTCCTTCTATTTTTCGGCTCTTAGGTACATCTGAGATGCTTAGCAACACCTTTGATGGATTTGGAAGAGGTGTGGACACTCCAAGATGGCTTTGAGCATGCATGGCATCATCTAGGATCTAATGAGGGAACTTCTAGTGAGCATGGTGGTGGAGGCATCCGGTAGACACCACACATAGAGGTGTGATGAAAAAAAAGAGATGTCTGGGCTGTTATTTCACGTTCCCAAGTGACAGACAAGCATTAAGTGCACATTTGGAAGAAGTTCTTGGCTGTGAGGGTGGTGAGGCTCTGGCACAGGATGCCCAGAGAAGCTGTGGCTGCCCCGTCCCTGCAAGTGTCCAAGGCCAGATTGGACAGGGCTTGGAGCAACCTGTGATAGTGGGAGGGGTCCCTGCCCATGGCAGGAGGTTGGAACTGGATGATCTTTTAGGTCCTTTGCAACCCAAACCATTCAATGATTCTATGAGCCCCTCCTTCCACGACAGCAATTAGAGGAACGAGATGGTGCTGCCTCAGGTTCCAGCCTGGTCTCAGACAGAGCTGTGTCAAGTTCTGTGGCCAGGATTAGCTTCCACAGATCTGTTCACTCTGCAACGTCCCAGAGGAGTCTCAAGAGCTACTAAAGTTGCAGCAAATCAATTTAACTGGCAAGTGAGAGCCCTGGGAGTCCAATGTACATGCTGTAAGCCCATCTAAAACATGATAGCAAAAGAAACCTGCACTCTATACCCAAACACGAGCCAGGGTTTGCAGTTGGAGGAAAATCTGAAAAAACCCCACCCATTAAATTGCTACAGATTCAGGGCTTTAAAACTCCTCCTCCAGGAATGTTCACCTCTGTGAGATGCACTCTGCTGGATAACACTGAATTCCTGCATCAAAATGTGCTAGCAAATAAAGAACTGATGCCTTCCACTGTTTTTCCAAGAAAACAGCTGGGATTTTAAAGCTCTGAGACTAATTATTGCAGGCTCACCGTAACAACGTAGGAAAATATCACACAGTGACAGAGAAAAATTGGGCTGACTTTTCTTCCTTTTAAATCTCAATTAAAAAATACATTGGATGAAATTTCCCATTAGCTGGTACTATTTGTACATCCCATGTTCTTCCTTTAATTAAAAAACATGCTTATTGCAATACTGCCAGAATCGCTTTTACGGTATTTTAATTGTAATGTCTCTGCTTGATTAAAAAAAGAAAATATGAACTGGAAATTGCCTAAAAAAAAAAAAAAAAAAAAAAAAGTACNAAAAAAAAAAAAAAAAAGTATCACATCCTAAATGGGTTGATCAAAATGGCATAGAAAACACTGCAACACAAACAGGTTCCAACTGTACCAACTGTACTGGCAAGGGATTTCAAAGTGAATTTAAGGACTGGGTGATGCCACAGACAAGAAAACAGAGGGAAAAGCTTTTTCCTTCTTTCAGTGAATTCAAAACCAACCTTTATCAGCAGTGACTGAAGCACTAGTTATTTGATAACTATTGAAGCAGGTGTATCAGGGAATATTTGATGTTCTTTTTAATAGCATCAAAGATGGAGAAAAGAGAAGAAAAATCAATATCTGTGTTTCCCTTCCCCCAGATCTACTCACAGGATCCAGTTTAGCCACAGTCTGATGAGCACAAGGATTACAAGAAATTCAAAATACTCAGAGAATTCTGGACTCACAGAACTGTAAAAACATTTGTGTTGCAAGAGACCTTAAAGACCATCTTGTTCCAACCCCCTGCCATGGGAAGGGACACCTTCCACTATCCCAGGTTGCTCCAAGCCTCGTCCAACTGGGTCTTAAACATTTCTAGGCAGTCACAAATTCTCTGGGCAACCTGTGCCAGGGCCTCACCACCCTCACAGGGAAGAATTTCTCCCTAATATCTAATCCTGCCCTGCCCTCCATCCCTTTGAAGCAATGCCCCCTTGACCAATCACTTCATGTCCATTTCCAGATTTCTTGTGGGCTTTCTTGATGGATAACCATTGCTCTTGTGATGTGGGTTCAAAATCAGACAATAACTGACAACTGCAGAAGTATCTTTGGGGCTCCTCAGCCCTCTATATTGTTTCCTTGGATCTCATGGTTTGAAAAAAAAAAAACCTCAAGGCTCAGATTAACTCTGGTCTGCTGGAAACCGAGTGTACAGATTTTAGAGAAACCACAGATGAGGTGGGTCAGACCTTTCTGAAGTCCTCAGCCTTTAGTCGTCAGCCGTGGAAGAGGGAACTGGCACGCTGGTTTCAGCAGGACTGCTAAGATTCAGCAATGACACAGATGATGGGGGATGGAAGAGCTGTGACAAGGGAAGTGATTGTCCCTCCCTAACTTGGCACAGGTGAGGTCTCTCCTTGAGTCCTGTGTCCAGTTCTGGGCTTCTCACTTCAAGAAAGATGTGGAGGTGCTGGAGCACATCCAGAGAAGGGCAGTGGAGCTGGGGAAGGGTCTGGAGAGTCAGTCCTATGAGGAGAGGCTGAGGGCGCCGGGATTGTTTAGCCTGAAGAAAAAGAGGCTCATGGGGGACCTTCTCACTTTCCACAACAGGAGGTTGTAGAAAGGTGCAGTTTGGCCTCTTCTCACGGGCAACAAGTGATAGGACAAGAGGAAATGGCCTCAAGCAGTGCCAGGGGAGGCTGAAGTTGGGCATCAGGAAGTATTTCTTCAGCATTCCAATGCTTGAAAGGGTTGCCAAGCACTGGAATGGGCTGCCCAGGGAGGTGGTGAAGTCACTATCCTTGGAAGGGTTCAAGGAATGACTAGACTTAGCCACTCAGTGTTATGGTTTGGTTGACAAGGTGGTGTTCAGCCAAAGGTTGGACTTGAAGATTTCAGAGGTCTTTTCCAACCAAAATGATTCTTTAAGTGAAACTGAGTCTGTTCCAGTAGAAGGACCAAAGCAATCTTCTCTCTTGTGCCTGCAAGAGGGGCCATCTCAAGATTGCCATTGCAAAGGCAACTGGCAAGTTGGGGATCTTCAACGCCACAAGAGTATCCTGGCAATGACACCCTAAAATTCATCCCCAAGGCTCTCCTGAAAGACCAGGCAGCTTTATTATTATTATTATTATTATTATTATTATTATTATTATTATTATTATTATTATTATTATTATTATTATTATTATTATTATTATTATTATTATTATTTTGTCTCCAGACCTCCTTAGACCACTCTAATTTCAGACAAAGGCAATAACAAGTCTGAGAGATCAACCTCCCAAACACAAAGAAGTTCCCCCAGTGTAAGCCCTGTGCAAAGGAAATTTCCATCTGTCCTGGGTTATCATAAATATTTCCATACTTGTGATGTCGGGATTACAAAAATAACTGCAATCTGCTGAACACACAGAATTATCTCCAGCCTGTCTATCTTGTATCTCTTCCCCAATCAGTCTTGTCTGAGCTGTTTCACAGTCTGACTATTAAACTTTCCACTGCTGATATTCACATGTTCATGCTCTGCTTTTTGAGGAGGAGGGAGAAGCTCCTGAGCCCTCATGGCAATGAGCAGCACCCAGCTGCTTAATCCTATTTCTCCATTGCTTTGACCTCCAGATCTTCTGCTCAGACAGTCTCGTCTCTACCAGAACAAATATATATCTGGGGCTATATGTTAATACAGCCAAGGAAGAGTCACTTTGAGGCTGCACATGAAGCTGGATGTCCTTGTTATAACACTCCTTTAAACAATTTCTACAGTGTTGAAATCACTGTAAGGATGTACAAACAGGGATAGTATTCAAAGTCCTCATGGTGTCCTAAAAGAGAATTTCAAGAAATGGGTCTGTAAATGTGTTGGGTTTGCCAAATACAGCACCAGAAAATGGGAAGTACAGAATCACTGGAATCAGTAGCATTAAAGCTCTTTTTATTTTCAGCTTGAAAGTGCACAGATAGCCTGACGCTGAGTCATGAAAACCAAAGGGAGCAGAGCTACAATTTAATCCCATTCTCCAGCTCCGACCAAGGAAAACTCTCCAGCTGGAATAGGAATGGGACATTTCAACTAAATCACATATCTACACCCACCTACAGGTTACGGGTTTACTGTCATGCCCATTTTGTACCTGGGGAAAGTGGTCAATTATTTGACACGTTCACAGAGTCAGTAGTTTAGGCTCTGAGAGGATCACCTGTGACTCGTCTATAAACAGGTATCTACAAACATCTAAGATGAATAAGTTTTTGGTGATGTGTGTTTCTGTCAATACAGGAGCCTAAACAACTGCCCTGAGCTGGACAGCTTTAATAAGGGGAAGACTGCTTCTAAAATGTTTGGTCCTGATGTATGGCACGTAGCAATGGAGAAATAATAACATCTTGAATATTTTAATGCTGCTTTCCTAACTGAATTGACATTATAAACCAAGCTTCTTGGAAAACACAATAAAGGGGAGGAATGATTTGAATGTCAGATGAGCCAAAGCCATAAAGATACTGCTCCAGACTTCATTAAATTCAATCAGAGCTCCGGTAGCTTCATGAGTGCTGACTCACAGATAAAATGTGCCTGTGAGTAGGTCCAAAGTTCAAAGGGTTTCTGCTGCAATATTGTGCCCAAATTCTTCAAAAAGTCAGAGACTGAGCCCCAAAATCTTCATCCAGATTTGCAGAAATCTGGGATTCTGACCTGTCTCCTCCACTGTATGTCACAGTCACAGTGAGGTTGAGAAGAATCTTAAATTACACAGATTTAGGATTTTCACTGGAGAAGAAAATTGTACCAAACTGTTTCACCTTTTTAATCTCAAAATCGCACACTTGATTTTCAATTTTGTTTTTAAATAGGAATGATGTCTAGTGTGGCAATTCTTGAAAACCTCTGAACATAAGCTGAACAATTTTGATCTTTTATGGAAATGTTCTCACAATAGAGAAAAACAAAGTTTTTACTTTATAAAATGATCGTTCAAATTCGGATTAAAATATAGTTGCCATGTTCTTTGTCACCATCTCAACGCAAGACTAGTACCTTCAATATCATTTTAATATAAAGTCATTTTGACCAGTAAAGATCCAGGTCCTTCAACATATAAAAACTCCTGTTTTCATTTTTTTGAGCTCTGTTTCAGCAGAGGCTTAACTTTGAGCAAGCAATTTCACTAGCAGAGCTCATTCCCTTAATACCAAGCATGTGCACAACAGTTTTGACAACCAGGGCCTAATTTCCAGAGGGGAAAATTTCTGGCATGGAATTACAAGTAGTTTTAATTCTTACTTTGACAGAAACCCACAGAGATATACCTGTCTCACACTTATTCCAGGTCTATGAGCAGGTACATGAACCTAGCAAACCCAGTGTTACCCCCCCCATAACCCTTATTTACTGTCCACCAGCTGTGCTCTAGGATTTTGGATTATTAATTACATTTGGCGGTTGTGACCTGTGATTCTGTAACATTATTAGTTTTGTAAAGGTGTTTGTGACACACCTGCCTCGAAGATGCCAAACAGAACAGAGCTGATTATTGTTATCAGCAGTGCCATTATCACTGAACATTGCTCAGGACAGCAGCAATTTTGGGGGCTGGGGGAAAGAAACAGAGAGGGGGGAAGCCTTTTTACTTATATTGTCATTATGCCTCAAACAGCATAAACGATGCCTTCTGCATATAGAATAATTAAATGCTTCCCCCGTCCCCATCGTGTGTATCAAGAGGAAACTCAGCCTGACTGACCATGGATGTCGGAGGTGGGGAATGGAAGGGGAGATCACGGGCACCAAGAATTCCCAGCCCCAGATGAAGCAGAGCACCGGACCCCCCTTTCGCAGACCTTTGAGGTGCAGCAGGTTGAGGACGCTGGTGCTGGTCCCCAACAGCAGGGTCCGGCCTTCTTCTATCGTGACGTTATCGCCATCTCGCGGCTGGTGGCCAGCAGGCCAGCTGGAGTCCTCGTCCCACTGGCCACAAAACTGGAGGGCAAGCTGGAAACAAAAAGATCCGGGGAAGTTCAAAGCTCACCCCCTTCCACCCTTCAAGGAGCCAACTTGCCCAGAGAGGTGTGGAGGAGACGCCAATGCCAAGTTGTCCAGCATGGTTTTGGCATCTCCTCTGCTGTGCTCTGGGCAAGGCTTCCAGAGGGAACCCCATGTAGGGCAAAGGAATAGAGGGATTGGGGCTGGAGAAGTTCTTGGCCTTCAGAAATGCCTGTCACAATTCAGGAGTTGCCCCTTGTCTCATTCTGCTCTGGGGAATGAGGGGCTTTGCTGCAGGTCTGGCTGCAGAACAACCACAGGTTTGCCTGGTGTGTGTCTCTCTCTGCCTCCCAAAAAGCAGAACTGCACTGTTATTTCCTGGCAATGTCATAAAAATAGCCTGAAGAGTTTGGAATTAAAACATCCTGCTAGACAGGCAGTATTTTGCTTCAGAGGATTTTTTTTCAAAGGCTCTCCTGCCACTCGCCCGCATCGAGAGAGACATTCCTCATTTCAAATACCTTTTTAGCTTTCTCAGCTTCTCCAGTGTTATTATTGCCTCTGCTTTGATGGTTTGTACACCAGTTCCAAATAAAGCACTGAACAACTCAAAAACAGCAAAGAGACTGACTCGCAATGAGCAATGGTAAAATGATGCCTGTGTGTTTCAAATCATGGCTCCTCCTCACCTCTAAACTTCTAGTATGCACTTTGCAGTGAAGGTTTCATAGAATCACAGAATGGTTTGGGTTGGAAAGACCCTTAAAGATCATCTAGTTCCAGCCCCCCTGCCATAGGCAAGGACACTTTCCACTAGACCAGGTTGCTCAGGGTCCCATTTGGCCAATTTCTTGAGGAATTCATGAGTATTTTTGCATGGACATGTGAGCGCAACCGTGGACAGAAACATCCATAACGTATTATTTGGTCTCATATGTGAATTAGCAAGAACATCCTCAACTCATTTGAGGTGGAGGGGGAAACCAGACATGGAAATATTTGTGGTCCTCATAGGCAAGGACACTTTCCACTAGTGGTGGGGTTGTGCTAATGTGAAACAGTAGTGGAAAGAATAACCTCAACACTAAAGCAAAATTACTCCATTTTCAAATTGAGCACATTATGTGCACTAAAGCTCTTGCTCTGGATCTGCAGAGGTTTGGGTGAATCAATACTGGTGGTGTTATGATAATTATTCTTTTTGCTGTGCTTTTGTCAGTTTTAGCTTTGTGTGCCTGATGTTTTATACGACACTTGCCATAGCACTGTCCCTGAGCAACCTGGTCCAGAGGAAGGTGTCCCTGCCCATGGCAGGGGGGTGGAACAAGATGATCCATAAGGTACCTTCAAACTCAAACCATTCTAAAGTTCTATGATTCTAATTATTTACACCAGGAAAGGGGTGATGGTTCCCAGGCTAAATGATACAAATGGTTAGTGTCCATCCTGGGTGGATGCTGCTGTTTTCCACCCTCTGACACATTCCACGATTACCCTACAAAGGGAATTTACTTGGTTCAATTTAGACTGAAACCTGGAACTACATTGACACGCACAGTGAAAACATCTAGGGAGCTAAATCTCTGATGTCAGAGGGAGTGAACCACTTCGTCATTACAGAAGTACAGATAAGCCTTCACATCTGTGCACAGTGGCTACAGAGAGTACAGTTTCTCCAAGGTTGCTAAGTATGATAGGACAAGTTTCATTTTCATCAGCTGTAAACATATAATTATATATTTCAGAGATTTAGGATGAAATTCCAGCTGAAAGGATAGATATCTTTATCCACAGTCCTTCCAGAGAGGCTGTGAATTACTCTTCAGTGACAGTGCTTTGAACTGGATCATATACAATATACAAGGGTATACCACAGATCCACTGAAAAAGCAGCTAATTAAACTTGTCTTCTTCCCAGAGCAGGGAACAGAGGAGAGTACAGTCCATGGAAAGGTGCATATTTCTCAAACAATCCGCTTATCAAGCCAACTGTAGCACAGTATTACATATTCCATACATTTCTGTCTGGCACAAACACTGCCAGTGCCACCAGAAAAACACTCCATGATGCAGTTGTAAATGGTGGGATCCACCAGAACATTTGGTTGAGAAGGTTTGTTGAATGTCTTAAAGTCACATAGAACCCTCCAGTTAACCCTAAGGGGAAAGCAAGACCATAAGGAATATACCAGACTGTTCTTGCTAGCACCAAAAACTTAGGAAGCTGTTGATAGAAGCCTTGCAAGAGTTAAGAAGAATAAACTCTTCTTCACATTGTGACTTTTTTTTAAGATGTTTCCCCTTTCTAAATATAAAACACTCTAATTCTTCATTTAAGCTTCTCTTCATACAATATCTGTGCTTGAGCTCTTGTTGTATTTCTGCTGTCACCTCTTAGGAGAACCTGTATCCACTCAGTCCCACCAACACCCTCTGGCATAAAAGCCTCAGTGCTCATCTTTGACAGTATAACTGTAGAATCAGAGAATGGTTTGGGTTGGAGGGGACCTTAAAGACTATCTTGTTCCACCCCCCTGCCATGGGCAGGGACACCTCCCACTATCCCAGGTTGCTCCAAGTCTCATTCAACATGGCCTTGGACACTTCCATGGATGGGGCAGACACAGCTTCTCTGGGCAACCTGGGCCAGGGCCTCCCCACCCGCACAGCCAAGAATTCCTTCCCAACATCCCATCTAACCCTGCCCTCTGGCAGTGGGAAGCCATTCCCCCTTGTCCTGTCTCTCCAGGCCCTTGTCCCAAGTCCCTCTCCAGCTCTCCTGGAGCCCCTTTAGGCCCTGGAAGGGGTTCTCAGGTCTCCCTTCTCTTCTCCAGGTGAACCCTCCCAGCTCTCCCAGTCTGACTACAGAGCAGAGGGGCTCCAGCCCTTGGAGTGTCTCCATGGCCTCTGGACTCACTTTAGCAGCTCCACATCCTTCTTACATTGGGAGCCCCAGAGCTGAATGCAGGACCCCTGCTGGAAAACTATCTAACTTTCCTCATCTAGAAAAGTAAGAACTATTAACCATCTTAAGAATGCAACTCATAAAATATGCAAATATTCTGAATCAAGTGCCTTGTTATCAAGATGATACATTCGTCCCCAGTAAGATGCAGTCCCTACACCATCAGCCTAAAAAAGGACAGATTTTATTGCTCAAAAGAAAGCTTACTACCCAAAGAATGATTATGTAGAGGGAGAAAATGGGTTGATTAAGGTCATGAAAATCCATGAAAATGTTGTTCCACCCAGTCCATACCTGAAGATTTCCAGTGAGAAGATGCCTGGCTTAGTTCACTGCCACATGCACCACCTGCCTGTGCATCCTTCAAGTGATTTCTGATTTGTATTATTTCTTTTACTTTTTAAATAAAACTAAACAGATGAACATCAGCTAATAACACAAGACCAAGAGCTGTTCATAATCACTTGTACCATCCTTGCATTACCATGGAGAAAATAAATCTAAAGGATCTTTCCCAAGAGGGAAAAGACATTTTGTTCAAGGAATGCACTTTAAATCACCACAGCATGGAGGAATGCAGAGGGGGCATAGAGGGAAGGCAGCTCTGTGGGGATTGAGAAAAGACATCAAACAATTTTGTTTGGTAACCCTTCTCCTGCAGTCCTACGCCCTTCCCCAGGATGAAAGATCACCTCCTTAAGATCCTTGAAAGTGGAAGGAGTGGTCTAGTGCAAGGTTAGTGAAATGGCCACCTGCCCTCATTCACCAGTACACTTTCCTGGACCTTGTGAATCCCACGTGATTACCCTCCCTGTTTTCCGGGAGAAAAGCACAGTGCCATCTCCAGCGGTAACGGAATTTTTAAGTTCCTTTGCTGAATGCTGGTAGTGGTTATGTCCAGTTCCGTTTAAGCAGCCCATGGTGAAATAACATGAACTAACACATAAACTAATTGCATATCTCTCATCAAGCAGGGTGGGTGACAGAGTCACAGCTCTGGAAACCCACACTCTCATCTGGCCCTTCTAGTTTCCCTCCTGTCTTGTCTAGTTGACCTGTTATCAATATAAGATTGGTTGTAGCCCACACTGACCCTACAGACACCAAACATCACCAAATAGTCTCTGTGTGCTAAGGGTGACATGGGGGACTTTGCTGCCCTGCAGCCTGAGGATACTCTTAGGGCCACTGGGATGGACCAACTCACCTGAGACCCAAAAAAAAAAAGATTGAGACAACCATTTCATCTCTCAAAGGACTGTATGGCCATGACCTAAACCTCTTCACCATGAAGAGACCTCAGCACCTTTCCCTCTGCCTGCAGCTGAGCAGGATAAGAATGTCTCCCTCACTGTTTTTTTCATAGAAGAAAAACCTCATCCTTTTTCCATTTTCCCCCGCTCTTTGGCACCCAGTATTTGACCTCTGGTGTTTAATTTAAATAGTTCTCAGTCAGACTGAGGAGTAGCAGCAGCTGCGAGCGCCAGGGTCGTGGCTGAGTGCCCACCCCACGTGTGCTTGGTGAATGAACCAGGAGGAACCTGCAGAGCCAAGGAAACCTGCGCGTCAGCCACTGGCCGTTTTCCTCCTGTGCTTTTCCCAGCTTCAGGAAAAATGGCAGGGCGCTTGAAAGTCAGGATGGGAGAAAGAGGAGGTGGCATAAAACAAACCCTGAGTGGTGGAGATGGAGCTGGCTGGAGGCAGCTGCTGCAGTGAGGAGGCAGCTTCACACTCTGGCTCCAGCGTGTAACAGAGCTGGGAAGACGATTTGGAGGAAACGGAGCTTATGAGACCATAACACCTCTCCAGGCATCTGTGTCACTGTCAGAGCTCACACCTGAACATGGGCTATTTCAGCTGGGTTTAACAGGAGGAGTGAGACCACAAATATGCTCAGTCCTACAAGGCTGGTGAAAATCAGTAGCTGAATTGAGGCAAGGGACCTTTTCGGTGGTCTGGGGATCTGACCTGAAAATTCAGTAAGCAGAGTCCTGCAATACCTTTCCAGTTCTGACATCTGTTTGGAGTGTGTCATGCACACACCAAATTGTATTTACTGGGAAAAGCTTCTTCACCCAGAGAGTAGCTGGGCACTGGAACAGGCTCCCCAGAGAAGTGGTCACAGCCACAAGCCTGGCAGAGCTCAAGAAACATTTGGACAACACTCTGAGGCACGTGGTGGAATCGTTGGAATTGTTGGGGTTGTTCTGCGAAGGGCCAGGAGTTGGACTCAGTGATGCTGGTGGGTCCCTTCCAACTCAGAATATTCTATGATTCTATGCACAACCTTGTGTGGCAGCCCCACAGCTTGTGTATAATAGAAATTAATTTGGGGGGTATCAACTCCTTCCCAGTTAGATCTCCAAAAGAGTGAATGAATTACATAAGGGTAAAATAACATTCTCATGGCATGGAATAAATGATGCACAATCTCCTTGCAATTCAGCACATTATATCCTTCCTCCCTGCTGCACCTTTTTTTTTTTTCCATTTTCAGGCAGATTTCTCTCCATTTTATGTTTTTTAGCTGCTGCTGTCGTCAACCAGCCTGGGGTTGCCTTTATGTCAGCCTTTGGGGACATGATCTCTCAGTATCAGGTTCTCAGCTTGTGCCTGTGACTACCAGGGCTCAGAAACAGCAGCAGCCACTGAAACAAATGAATAAATAGCAGTGATATACTTGCATTCCCACACAGGCTGGCAAACAATTCACAAGTGGAAAGGATACCAAAATGCAAGGTTTGGGCTTAAAGGTGCTGAGAAACTCCCGTTTAGACAAAGTATAGGTAATTTGATCATACTTTGTGGTAACTTTACAACTTGTTTAGTTAAGTGGGGTTTATTTCCAGTACAGTCCTGAAAAAGGACTGCAACAACTGTTACAGACACCAAGACAAGACCCTTTATCCTCTGACCAGAAAACATTTTAAAATAGAACAAATAAAAAGTGATGTAGTTAAACACAGGCTCTGCTTCCTGCTTTGCTCAATATTTTCGCTTATTCCCTAGAAATTAGGAAGAAATTCTTTACTATGAGGACCCAGCCCAGGTTGCCCAGAGAAGCTGTGGCTGCCCCATCCCTGGAAGTGTCCAAGGCCAGGTTGGACGGGGCTTGGAGCAACCTGGGCTAGTGGAAAGTGTTCCTGCCCATGGCAGGGGAGTTGGAACGAAATGCTCCTTGAGGTCACCTCCAACCCAATCCAGCCTGTGACTCCATGATTCCAGGTTGTGGGTTCCAGCTGAGGGTTACCTGGAGAGAAACCTGAAATCAGCAGGGTTTCCCCACCAACTCTGCCCCTGGCAGCCAGATTCATCCTTTCCCGCAGACACATCCTACAGGACACGGAGCACAGAGCGGCTCCTGCGATCTCCAGCACGAGGAACGTTCATCCCTCCCGGAGTGCACGGCCAGGAACGAGCAGAGGTTTGGAGCGGCGCCGACACAGCCGAGATTGACACCCACGAGGGCAGCCTTTCCTTGGTGCTGACAGATTGCCATTTAACCAGCAAGTACCGAGAGCAAGTGCTCCCGTCCTCAGTCACCACGGAGAGACAAGGTTAACATTTCAAGTGATGGAGTGCAGCGGATATTTCCCCACGCCGCACGCCCAGGACTCCACACCACATTTGAAAACACTTTAATTTCAGTGATGGATACGGGGAGCTCACTTTCCAGGCTGTGAACTCTTGACAGCTCCTCAGTTTAATACATCAGGAAAAGATTTACGCCCCCTCACCCAACTCCCATCCACCTGAAGGAAAGAAAAACGTGTATCTGGAGGAGACAAAAGAGGAGGGGAGGTATTTTATTACACTAGATGTCTTTTACAAGGGAAGTATTTTCAGCCATCTGCTCTAATTATTCCTCCTGTATTGGCCACCATCTTCATACAACAATAGAAATAATTATCTCCTCAAGGGCAGAAAAAAAAATATTTACAGAAACAAACAAAAGTTGATTATTTTTAGCTCCTAGGGAAAAAAGAAACAAGCTACTTCTTAATGAAGGAGCAATTAGGAAGGTGGGTAGAACATCTATAATTAAACCAGACAAATTGGTGCAGGCTCCTCCCTCGTACACACACTTGAAAGGGATGCAAATGCATGTTATTTCCTACAATCAGTGGGATTAACAGGAAAACACTGCCGAGTGCTCAAAGAAGCTAAACCTGTCTCTTGGCATCATCATCTGTCTTTCCTGCCTGTCACACCTCTAACCCTTTGCCAAATTAAGTGAGAAATGCTCACCACAACCATCAAATCATAGAATTTCAATTGGCATGGGTAGGTCTTCCTCTGTATAACCAGCATCCCTGAGCCAAGAATCATAGGACACTCTCTCATCCTGCTGCTGTAAGAACAGTCTTCTGCCTGCACTTCACCACTCAGTGTAAAAATGTGCTTTTTTTTTCTACATAAATAAACCAAAACCAAAAGAGGAATTTTGCAACAGTCTTTTCATTCCCAGCACTGAATAAGAATTTTGCTAACAGAGAGAATAAAGGCATATAGGCAGCTTCATGGGAAAGATGGAATGGGGTCATCCCAAAGAGAACAGAAAATACCTCTCATTGTGCAAAAAGTATAAGCAGCATGAAAAAATATTCTCTGTACCAACAGCACAGGGCAACACTTTATTTTGAAAACAAATATATAGGTTTAGAGTTCCATGTGGAAATATGTGGATTTAACTGGTTGTGCTATGAAATCAAGGAATAGAAAGACTGAAGCTGGTTAAGGAACAGGCTGCCCAGTGAATTGGTGGAATTGTTATCCCTGGAAGTGTTCAAGAAACATGTAGATGTGGCACTTGGGGATGTGGGTTAGTGGTGGACCTGGCGCTGCTGGGTTAATAGTTGGACTCTGTGATCTTGGAGGTCATTTCCAACCTAAATGATTCTACGATTTTTAAGCCTAGTGATGAACGCAGAGGTTCCCAAGTCTCCTCCACGCAGTCTTAGGACAGAGGGTACCACATTCATTACAGGAGCACAGCAAACAACTACCAGGAAAGTGCTGCAAACCAGCACACTGTGAACTCTTCTTTACCCAGGATATTTCCCTCCCGTTCCAAAAAGGCAAATTCCCACTACAGAAAAACAAACAAACCAGGTACCACTTTTTTACAGGGCTTCTCTTGCTCATGCAGCAATTCCAGAGAAGCTGCCTTCAAACATTTAAGTAGCCTGTACTGAGTTTCTTTGGAAATCAGAGTGCCAAAGCAGTCTAGTGGATGTTACACTGTGCTCAGCAACCCTTTAGAGGACATTCATCCACGTGCACATCACTACAGTACTCCAGTCTGCCATCGATTGAGGCAATTCTGAGCTGGATGTGAGGGAGTAGAAAGTGAACGGAGAACCTCTGGAGAAGTTTGCAATGGAAAATCTACTTCCATTCTCTGAGCAAAAGCACCGCATTCACCTTTATAATTTCTATTTAATAGAATTTAATAGAATATCCTAAGTTGGAAGGGACCTACAAGGATCATCAGTCTGACTCCAGGCCCTGCACAGGACACCCCAACAATCCCACCCTGTCCCTGAGAGCATTGTCCAAACACTCCTTGAGCTCTGGCAGCCTTGGGGCCATGAGGGAGCCTGTTCAGTGCCCCACCACCCTCTGGGGGAAGAACTTTTTCCTAATATCCAACCTAAACCTCCCCCAAGGTTTTGGTACCACCTAGAAAATCCTTTGAAAGAAGAATGTGATGAAACAGGGATCTTGTTCCAACTTTCCTGATTTCTCCTGATCTTCCCTCAAAGACAGGACAGCCTCTTAGCTCCCAGGATTTCATCAGCTTTAGACCTTGAGAAATTCCTCACCTAATTCAATTTCCATGTGATGATGGGCCTGAAAATAACATCATCTGA
The DNA here is from genome assembly GCA_013399855.1 of Oxyruncus cristatus. Taxonomy (NCBI): domain Eukaryota; kingdom Metazoa; phylum Chordata; class Aves; order Passeriformes; family Cotingidae; genus Oxyruncus; species Oxyruncus cristatus. The sequence continues at coordinate 62,937 of VXAY01003862.1, read as the reverse complement.
CCACTAGATCCTTCTCTTCTGAGTGCCAGTGTTACAACAGTCCCTGATGCCGGTTTACCACTGAGTTAATAGGGTTGTGGTTTCTAGATGTGGGTACAAAATGCCTTAACAAAACAGTGATGCATTTTACTAATGATCCAAAGGCATGAATGGAAGATGTCCCTTAAATTCATGTTATAGCAGAGACCACCCATGGGTAACCCTGCTGAACATACACTGGTAATCAAACTGGGCAACAAAGGTAAATAGATAACAGGACCATCTTCTTCTAGTTTCTGAAATCAATGTTTTTAAAAAACAGCAGGAAAGGTTGTGCTCAAATCACAAATCACTAAGGAATTAGCCTTAAACACGTTAAAACAAACAAAAAACCCAAACAAGCAAACAAAACCGCCCCCAAAAACAACCAGAAGGAGAAAAGGTACAGAGAGAACTATACACTGTGAAAAAATTAATAATTTATACCAAAAGACAACATTATCCCAAAGAAGACTGGAAGTAACTGTAGCTATGAATAAAAACCAAGGCTGGAAATGAGCAGAATACCTCTGGCTACCCCTGCACTGAGAGTCTGTAACAGGTTTCCAGAGGAGGTAGGAGACCAAACTCGGTTTTCCCTTATGAATTAACAGGCTTGAAATGATTGCCTGGGATAGAACAAGCCTGAAACACAACCCAACAAACCATTTCCAAGGCCACCAGATGATATTTTTATTCCTATCTGCATTATCTGCTGCTGTGTAACTTCTCCTTACTTCAGCTTTAAAATGCAGGTGGCATTACCCTACCTAAGAGGACCACATAACAGATGCTTCATTAATGCCTCCTACAAACATTGATACAACCGGGATCAGGGCTGGGCATGTGGCTGGACATGAGGTGCACTATCCAATATCTCTATTTTTAACTGAGACAGGCTTTACCTGACTTGGAAAATTAATCCTTTCTCTTTTTTTTTTCTTATTCATTTTAATTTTATCTCTCCTTCAGGAATCTTTCCAGCTTCTGCTGAGTTGCACAGGCACAAGGAGGGCAGAATCTGGCCAGGCATATTCTCCATGGGACTGATGAATGACCCCAGTCTCTCCCCAACTACTACAGGATAAATCTGTTTACACACAAAAAATTGACCTGGGCTGGTAAGGTGGGACTAGAACCGGGAAACTGGCACGTCCCAGAGGTAAAAATGCATTTGCAGCCAACAGCATTAGTAACTCAAGACCATAAACAAGCCACAGTGTCATTAATTACTCAGACAGGGGCAGCCACAGAAGCAGTGAGAAGACCCAAAAGCCAACTGTAAATAGTTCATTGAGCTGATTAGTTCAGAAAAAAAATGAGTGGGCAGTTTTGGAGGTCAGAGCCCATGGCAGAAGTCAGTCTCAGGCCAATTTGCAGCTGGACAATGGCATGAGAAACAGCTTAATTCTTGTAAAAAAAAAAAAAAAAAAAAAAAAAAAAAAGA
>VXAY01003862.1:4798-61440 GCA_013399855.1 Oxyruncus cristatus | reverse complement strand
AATTCTTGTAAAAAAAAAAAAAAAAATGAAGAAAAAGATCCCGAACACAAATCCAGCGAAAAAACTCTCAAAAAAACAACATCCCCCCCCAAAAAGGCTTTTCCAGCAGGGGAGTAATCAACTGCAATTTCCAGGCACAGAAGGTAAAGTTCAGTTAGATCTGATGGTGCTTTCATAGGGAGGGCACTGAGAAGACACTGCTATTGTTGGGGGGTGCATATCCCATGTATAACTCGAGTCATCTTCCTACACATAGGCAACAAAGCTCCCCCAAATCAAGGTAAAATACCAAGCAGTGGAGGGATATGAACACTATTAATCCACTCCATAATTAAACAAACCATGAGACCCCTGGGAAGGTCCTTGTCTATTTACCACAGCCACACGGGTACCAAAGTGTTCTTTTGGGTCTCTCAGGATCTTTCGAGGGTTACAGTGGCAGGTCAATCCTAAAATCAGAAATCCTAACTTCAAATATGAAGGAAAACACCCTGGATGCAGAAGAAATGTCTTGGAGCACATGAGGAGCCCTGCTTCACAAAATGCAGTTTTTCTGCCTGGTAACTCCTGGTTAATTCACAAGAATCTTCCCAATGCTCATTTATGGCCTGATATTCAGAGATGGATTTTTTCAGCTGAAACTATCCCAGTGCAGAGCTTTAAGCCCAACTTGCCTGAAATTCCTGTGCATGTAAATACACTGGGGAATTCAGTACAACCTGCCAGTTTAGATCCAACACAACAGGTTTTCCCTTTCCAGAGCACAGTTGAAGAGCACACATAATTTAGACATCTCCCTAAACCAGTGATTTCTCAAAGGATGTAGGTTTCTGAGGCAAATTAAAACCAGCAATTTAATGGTAATGAGAAAATTGCAACATCAAGTTGTTTACACAAGCAGGATCACCCAGCCTGGTGACTGTGTCAGCCTTTGCAGTGCTCACTGTGCAAATATTGTCTCACAATTGAATGATCTTGAGTTACACTGACTAATCTGAGAGCAAACATCGCAAATGCAAAGATTAGCTTAACAATTTTCCAACCACCTGCAGGAAAAGAAATCAAATTATGTGATTATGTGCCAGCAAGAAGGATTTCTGAATGGGCACTACAGTAAATGGAGTGGGAAGAATGAAGCTGGTCCACCCCAATAGCGTCAGTGAAAGCTGATGATGGGGTTTTTTGGATCAGGCAGGGAAATAAACAGAATTACACAGTGTTTGTGTAGGAAGGGACCTCTGGAGATCATCTAGTTCAATCCTCCTGTCAAGGCAGGGTCACCTCTGGAACAGGTGACACCGGAACACATCCAGGTGGGTTTGGAATGTCTCCAGAGAAAGAGGCTCCACAACCACCCTCAGCAGCCTGTTCCAGTGCTCTGACACCCTCCATGTAAAGAAGTTCTTCCTCGTGTTGAAGAGGAACTTTTGGTGGTTTAGAACGCTTTGTAAGAGTCCCAAATCAGCTGAGGTCAGGGCACTGGAGCAGGATCCAGCCCGTTTAAGACAGCTCCTATGGGAATATGGGGAATACGGGTGAACTGACAAACAAACCATCTCAACTGCAAACCTGGTTTGGAGGGGGTTTGCAGTGATTTACCAGGTAAAGACTGGGAAGTGCTTTGAAGAGGTAAAACACTCTGTGTAGACTACAACTTGGTATATCCCATGCATGAAATAAAGCAGAAAGACAGCAAAAGCACACAATCCAAGGATAAACATTTTTACTGCCTTAGTGCATCCACATCTCCACAGCCAAAGCTGCAGGGCCATTGAAGAGACAGTTACTGGGCACAACCATCAACCCAGGGTGGGATGTGATACAGACCAGCACTGTTCAAAATTACCACTCTCCAAAATCTGCACCCTTACTCCAGTGCAGTGTCCTGAATAGGGATAGAGAAGTTACTGAAGCCTTCGTCTGTCTGAAGGGAAGTCCTGAAAGGAGATTAGAGGTTAGAAATTATCTTTTTCAGCCTTAATGACTCTGTGATTCTGTGATTCTGACTGCCTTGGCAGACTTCAGTTGTAACCATCACTCTCAGCACTTGGAGTCGGGGTCTGCCATCCAGCTACTGAAAACAACCCAGATAACTTCAGGGAAACAGTGTAAGAGAGGGTGTTCTCAACAGCGGGGTGGTGCAACCCCCAGGTCAGAATCTGTCCCCCAAGGCTGCATCTGCATCACAGGGATAATAGCAGGCGTAACACAGGTGTAAAGGGCTTGGCCAGCAGCAGAGGCACAGTCAGTTCTCTCAGGTGCATCATAAGAATGGGAATGGTTTGGGTTGGAAAGCACCTTAAAGATCATCTCATTCCAATCCCCCTGCCATGGACAGGAACACCTTCCAGTACCCCAGGTTGCTCCAAGACCCATCCAACCTGGCCTTGGACACTTCCAGGTATGGGGAGTCGATAACCTCTCTGGGCAACATGTGCCAGGGCCTCACCACCCTCACAGGGAAGAATTCCTTCCTAATATCTAATCTAAACCTACTCTATTTCAGCTGGAAGCCATTCGCCCTTGTCCTGTTACTCCATGCCCTTGAGAAAAGTCCCTCTCCAGCCTTTCTGTTAAGACCCCTTTAGGTACTGAAAGGATCATTTTCCCTTGCTTATGTTGTACTACAGGGATGCAGGATTTGGGACTCCCAGCAGCTACTGAGACCGTCCTGGTCCTGCAGAAGTGTGTGGCAGTGACCAGCAGGGCTGGTGTCAGACTTCTGCAGTGGAGAGAACCCTGAACCTGCCCCTCAGGTAGAGAGTTTCCCCCTGCACAGCTGTTATTTCAGTAATGTGAGCTTTTTAAACAGCTCAGCCCAATCTGCGAGCTTTCAGAGCCCGCTTTCAGACCCAATGTCCTGTTTAGTTTTAGCACATCAACAACATGCTGCCTTAGCCTATCTGTGTGCATTATCTGCTGCCATAATGTATCATGGACTGAACTACAGCATCATTACAGGTAAGTGCTCAGGTTTAAATGCAAACATAATTGCATAATGTGGTACAGCCAGGAAGAATAATGCAGGAAATAGAGCCAGCTCCATCTGATAGCGCAATCTGACTGGAACGCCGGCCGTTCGGATCAAAGGCACAGCCCAGATGGGGCAACCAAGAATAAAAGTGCTTTTGTGGTATCTTTATTGTCATCATCAAAAACACTTATCTGCCACAAAGGTAAAAAGGTGAAGATGGGACTTGTACGGAAAAGGTCACATAAGCAATAGGGTAACACTCGGTTAGGAGGGTTAGGAAGATGTTATGCCTTAGCAAGGGCTACCTTTGCACAGTCACTCCAAGCTGAATTTGGCAATTCCTAATGGGAATCTGAGCATTAAGTGGCATTTAGAAGACTGGGAATACCCATTTCCCTGCAGTCAGGGGTGTCAGTTTAATTGTGATAAATCCAGATGAAGCCTCAGACCCTACTGTGCAAGGAGCTGCACAAACAAGGGAGAACATTCCTGACATAAGATGCCTTCCACATGAGAACATGTCTGCAGCAGATACGTACACTTTAATACATTTATTTTATGTAGTTAAAAATAGAACTGATTCTCGGTGGAACAGGGCTTTCATCTACTTAATTTTATTTTTGTTTCAGTAGTTTGAGCTCACGGTGGCACACAATCTCAGCAGAGGTGCAGACAGCACCACAACCCAAGTCAGAAGGCAGCTGAAGTCACTTCAGTGCACTTTGTACTGAATGAGAATGCCTGTGCTGGAGAGAGCATCACACACACCATGGGACAGTATCTCTGTCATTTCAAGAGGTTTTAGCCCAAACTTCATTCAAATTAGGCAACAAGATGAGAGTTAGTGTGAAAGACAACTGCTCAACCAACACACTGCACTCTGAACTGAGGAGCCTTTGAGCTGAAAGCACAAACTGCTGCTGTTTGAGATGTAAAGCCACCCCTCTGTCTCTAAGGGCTGTGACAGCTCATCTTCCTTGGGAATGCAGATCCCCTGCAATAATGTGCACTCCGTGGCTTTCACTACTGCCCTCCCACACACACATTTGTCTGCCCTTAAATCAATTGGCAGCACGTAAAATCCAGGGCCCCTTTACCCAAAAAGCCCTGATGGCACAGTATCTGACTGCATTCAAGTGCTAAAGGATGCAGATGTGTGCCTAGAAGCGTACTCCAAAGGTGGATTTAATTTTGGGAAGAGATGGGCACTATACTAGTGCACACGCCCAAATGAGGATGTACGTACAGAAGGAGGATGTGCCTTGTTCCAAACACAAAAAGCCCTATCCACTGCTAGCTAGGACCACTTGGAGAAACTTCCCCAAAATTGTTATCCCATTGTACCTGCCTTTGAGTCCCTCAGGTACCTGACAATCCAGAAACTGCCTCTTCCAGACCTGAAAATGAGCACTGCCTTGGGGCCATGCCAGTGACCAGCAACTGCAGTCCTTTCTGCATGGAACATCCCAATTTCTTCAACATTCCTTGGGAATCACAACTTTAAAGTCACGTTTTTACCTCCAGTGGCTCCATTCCCTGACTCACCCCAATAGGACACCCGAAAAGTCACTACAGAGCAACACCAACTGCCCAACTTCTTCTGAACCAATTCATTTCAGGGAATCACAGAGTCACAGAATGGTTTGGGTTGAAAGGGACCTTAAAGATCATCACATTCCAACCCCCTTACATGGGCAGGGACACCTTCCACTCTCCCAGGTTGTTCCAAGCCCTGTCCAACCTGGCCTTGAACACTTCCAGGGATGGGGCAGCCACAGCTTTTCTAGGTAACCTCAGGGCCTCACCACCCTCACAGGGAAGAATTTCTTCCTAATATCTAATCTAAACCTACCACAGAAAGGTCTATGCTGCCTTGCTGTGCCTGCCCTCATGGATTTGCTGGTGAGCTCAGGGAAAACCTTTCTTCAACACTGAGAGCAAAAACTGCACCTTCCACTCACCCAACACAGGTTAAGGCAGGAGGAAAAACAGCAAATAAATGTGAACGACAGAATGAAAGAGCAGGAATGTGTGTGAAAGAGGGAGAACCATAATCCCTAAGTGGGTGAAGCTGAGCCCGACCCTTGGTCAGAATCCCAGACTCTAAGAAGATGTGTGAAAGCAGGAAAGTAAATCAACAAGAAAAACAGCAATCCCTTTCCTGAATTTTATTTGAGGAAGTTCAAATTTACCCAGCCCCTCACAAACTGTCTTTGGCTAAAATCACAACTAACGAGCTCTGACATTTGAAATTTAACTGAATATGAGCTAACAGCTCCCAGCCCTCCACCACCCATGGAGTTAACTGGGAATATTTTGTTAAAGCCGTGGACGGGGCTAGACTGACTCTTTATTGAGAAGACACAGCGTTCACAGGGAAGTGTTTATTGCATCCACTTCACCTGACGCTTCCCTGCCCTGGCACGTCTGCTTTTCTTCACAGGGACCACGGAGCCCTCAGTCCCCTCCACCCCTTCCCATCGCGGGGGTAATTATTTGCCGGGTTTTACGAGGTAGTCTTACGATCCCTTAATGAAGTCCTTTGCTCTGCAGCTATTCAGGAGGACAGATTGGACACGAGGGGCTTCCACTTAGGGAGCTGCCAATCAGGGGAAGGTGCCCAGCATTTAGCAGGCAGTTGTTAAGTCAGTCTATCACCCGGCTATTACAGGCTCATCATGAAAACAGCTTGCTTTTAGTGGCACTCACATAAAATTAACCCTTTCCTTAAAGACAAAAGGAAGCCTCGAGTAGATTCTTTGTTGCCCAGTGCTTGAACACTGGATTTCCCTCCTGCTGCAGCAATTTATTTTTTTTTAATTTATTAATAAACACTCTATAGACTTAAATAGCACAGCATTTTGTTTGTCCTTTAACTGTACACCCAGTTCACTTTTGTAGTCTAAGCTAAACCCTGTGAGCAAAAGTAACAAAATCAGAAAAAAAATCAAACTTTAAAAAACCCAACACATCAAATACTATTTGTCCTTAGTCTACTCCTCACTCTAAATTCTGTGCACAGAAGAGATCACGACACAAGACAATTATCTTTCCATCACTACCAGTGGTTTACTACAAGACCAAACTTTTCAGGCTTTTGTTGTCCTCAGGATTTATCTACCTTTTTTCCAAAGAAGTAAAACATAACTGTGTCCTCCTCCCACGCACTTTATCCAAGGCTTCCTCTCACTTCTCGTGGACTGGATGGGACACCTGACACTGCCCTCATGGTCAGAGGACAGGCCAGGTGCCAAACTCAGAACTGAAGAGTTACTTCCTTCTAGAAGGTGTGTAACCCTGCACCCGCCTCACAGCAAATGCCATGAACAACAGAGGCATCACACAGGGCTCAGGCATAGCCTCCAACCTTCACAGAAACATTATAGAGACAGAAGGAGGAGATCCTGCTGCTCTGCAACCCGTGGCTCACAATAGCCAGCCCACCTGAGGTCCTGGCCCCTATATCCTGCCAGTGGTTATCCAAAAGAGCCAATCCCCCTGAGGACTTGTTGGCTCTGTGTACATGCAGCAAGTTTCCCTTCTCTGTAAAAGTCTGTGGATAAACCACTGATAACTAAGAGTGACTTGAAGGAACATGGAGCCACCATGTCACCTGACACATATCAACATGTGTAGGCTCAGCATTTTGGAAGATTAAATAGCAGGGAGGCATCATCTCCATCCACGGTCCAGCCACATCCCACGTTCCCACTCTGGCCGACACCGCACTACTAAAATCCCCCAACTTTCAACAAAGGGCAACCTCATGCCCAGTCTTTGCTGGGCCCCAGAAATATTTGGGAAGTGTTTGGAGGTAAGTCAATGACTCTGCTACACAGAAAACTCCTGTGGGGAGCATCAAGCTCGCAGTGTTGCTTTGTTTGGGACTGGGGAGAGGAAACAAGCCAGATGGTGATGCAGAGTCCTGTGTTAGAGACACAAGTGTCTGAAAGGCCACATCTGGATCCCACATCACACCACACGAAGGACAAGACCATCAGATATGTTAAGCCATGCTCCAATGCAGAACAAGGCTGGGCTGTGTGTGTCTCCAAGTTGCTCAGCCCTTTTCCAGTTGAATTCAAGATGGGCAGATGGAGGAGGCTTAAGGCTTCCCTTGGACTTCACCCAGAGCCCAAGCCTGGACACCCCAGCATGGTCCCAGGCATCAAATACTCACAGTGCCTCCCCAAAACTGAGACAAGGCCAGTCTGGACAGGGCTTTGAGCAACCTGGTCTAGTGGAAGGATCTAGATGATCTTTAAGGTCCCTTCCAACCCAAACTGTTCTATGATTCTTTGAGACCAAGTCCCACAGACAGAGAACCAGAGCCATGGTTTCAAACACAGACAATCCCTCCCCCTCCAAAACTGCCTAAACACCAAAGGAGTCAATAAGAGTCCCTGTCATAATTAAACAGAGAAGTGGCAGCAAGACTCTGTGCAAGAGCCTGGGAGCAAATAGAGAGAACATGTGCCTGCAGTCCCTGGAAAGGATTCCCCACATCCTCCTGACCCTAATTCAAGATGGGAAAGATTTGGTTTCTGTTCCCTGGAGGAGCACCTTCAAAATGACACTTTTCACCCTGAATCTGCATTTCTCTGAAGGGTTGGGAGCAGGAATAAATGGAGGGGGGAGAATTAAGATGGTTCTCATTAAACTGCTTCGTGCAATCAACTCAGCTCTCACACAAGGGTGTTTAAACGTGAGTGGAAAAGGCTTTGGGGTCCTGTGGGTTATGTGATTGGCACCCCATCCTGGGGATAATGGCACCCCATCCTGGGGATAATGGCATCCCATCCAGGGCAGAAGGGCATCCCATCCTGGGGATAGCTTCCACTGCACCTCTAAGAGCATCACTATGAGTGGTGGGGAGAAAAGGGCTCCCTGGAAAGTTGCTTACAGTTTAGGAAGCAATCTCCCCAGAGACACCAGAAAGAAGGAGGGATTGAAAATAAAAACAATGAGAGGCTGTTTACAATGGGAAAAAAGTAAAGAAAGTTACCATTCAGTCCTTCATTTTTGACCTGAGAGCAGGAGAGGAAAGAGTTAAACCTCAAATCAGGAAGCAAAAAGTTAAAGGAAAATAAAACCACACCACAAGCACATCTCTTAAATTTCCCATTGCAGCCCAAGGCCGAACCCATTAAAAGAGGAAAAAAAAAAAAAAAAAGGAAGAAAGAAAGAAAAAAATAGAAAAACAGAAAAAGGAAGACAAGCAATTTTGGCTATCTTTTCCTCACACACCTAGCAGCCACTTTTTTCTATTATTTATTTATTTACCTCCCCCTTCACAAAAAAAGGCCCTTATTTTCTCATTTAGTCCAACAGAGATTGTCCTCCTAGAATGACCTTTTTTTCTTTCTCTCTCTCTCTCCCCATCTCCTTCTTCCTCCCCCCCTCCTCCTCGCTGCCTCCAGGCCATTGCCCTCGTGCCAGTAACTAGATAACACACTCTATCAGAGATTTTTTAAAAAATCATTGCAAAGGCACTAGGGCTGATAGTGGCATCAATCCTAGGCTGACACGGGCTCGGGTCAACCATTTATCTCTTCACATTGCCTGTGGTTACTGGGGAGGCCATCTTGGTTCTCTACATCTTAACAACCTTGCATTGGTACTTCTCTGCTCCGATAGCATCTGCACCCCAACACTGGCTTGGTGGGTTTATTTTCATCAGTTTTTTATGGACTGCTCCACTTTTTTTTCTGTGAAGCTCGGTGGGTTTTGTTGCATTCCGCACCTCCTTATGAAAATAACACTGTGACCAAGATACCAGGTTAAGAAAACAGGGAATTTGAAGATGCTGTGCTGTTAAAAGTGCACATCTATGAAAATACACACAAAATATTAGAGATGGGTTTCATCTAGTCCTACTCCTGATGCCCCGTCCTGCATGACATGGCTATTTTTGGCCGAAGAATTCAGGAGCCCTACTCACAGCCTAAGACACCATAAAGTCAGGTTCTACCAGGATACTTGCTAATAAGTCAAACAAAACTATTCCCAAGCCTCAGCAAGGTATGATCCTTACGGTCAGATAAAGGGTACTGGTGTTTTGCACTCTCTAAAGGGATACATAGGAATAAAATATTGTGTTGTATTATAATTGTCCCTCAAGTGGAGAAGAGGGCAGCTGTTTTATTAACCCCCTCCAAACACACTCCATGTCAAGCTGGAACCTGTTCTGTCCCTTCCCCTGTAAGCGTTTCTGCTCCAAGACAAGGAGGGTGAAAAAAAAAAAGGCCACACTTGAAGTACCCTCTAACATCCATGTCCAAAACATGAGGATGCAGGACAAATGGAGCTGCTTCTTCCCTTCCACCGAGGGAGAGGGAGCACAAATCTGACTTCTAGCAGCACAGGGTACCAGGACTCATTCACAGGCTCCCGCTCAGACCAGGATGAGTCCATCCTCACCGGCAGCATGTTTCATCCATGACCCATTCCTGGAAGTGTTCAAGGCCAGGCTTCATGGGGCCCTAATCAATTTGGGACAATGGGTCACCCTGCCTGTGCCAGGAGTTTAAGAATGAGATGATATTTAAGGTCCCTTCCACCTCAAACCGTTCCATGGTTTGACATCAGTCCTGCTGTGAACAACAAAGTAACAGCCCTTTATGCCCAGAGTGCTCTGGGTGGCTTCCAGAGAGCATTTCATGCTCCCCAAAAGCTGCCTAGGATTTGCCACCTTTGTAAAGTACCAAATATCTCCAATGGTTGAAGCTATGTCATCTACTTCCTCACCTTTGAATATTCTGGTATCCAGACAGATGGTAAGCAGAGGGAAAAAAAAGGGAAAAAAAAAAAAAAGAAAGAAAGGAGTGATTCTAAGATTTGCAGAGGAATCCAAGGGAGTCCTGGTTCCATTAAGTGGAAGTTGAACAGCAGGGATTTCTTAGGTGACTGTACATACCTCAGACACAGCCTTTGTGGGTTTTTTAATTTTTTTTTTCTTTTATGAGGAGTGAACAAATCAGTTATCCCAGTGTCAGTCAGCAAGCTAAGGATTCACAGGTCCTCAGTACTCTGAGCTGCTCCTTAAATCTCAAGACCTTCCCTTGACGCCCTGTTTAAAAACAAACTCCAGGCAGCGCAGCACACCCAGGCAGAGCCATAATCCAGGATGGCATTTTTATCTAGCAAGTTATTTTTCATTAGCCTTCTATTCCTTAATAGGGACCCCTCGAGGGTTGGGTTGTAGAGAATTCACCAGGATACCAGTTCAGCTTCCCCACGACCGACTTAATATCCGTGGCATCTGCCCTCCACTGAACATTATATCACCCATCTGGGCCAGAGGAGGAGGGGGAGTCTGGGCAGGGAAACACGGCTCAGACAGCATTCCTTGCATGATGATTAGGTCTGGTCCAGTGATCCGGAATAATAATCTGAAGGCTCACTAAGCATAATGGGTTGAGAGCCACCCGAGCCTGGTCAGACCTTCCCATGAGCATCCTTTACATGTGTTGTGGGTGTGTTTTCCATGTCTCATCAGTGTCAGGGTACTGACATCTCATTATGCAGCCAAGGTGGAAGTGGACAGGTACTGAGTGAGCATTAGAACCTCTCTTTTCCCTTTTATTATTTAATTCACATCTTCCCATTATCCAGTGTATCGTGAAGCTGTGAGCTAATTAAGTCCTGTGGGATATGCAATCAGTGCTGGATTTTTCCCCCCCCTCCCCTCTGTTTTCAGAAGGCTAAATTGCATTATATACCAACAGAAAAAATAATTGTGCAACTTTTCTCAGATAATAACAGAATAAGTTACAAACACTAATGATGCTGGATGCAACAGTGGGGCAGAGGCCTGCTGCTTACTTCAAGCGACCTAATTAAGTCATACAGGACAAAAATACTTCAAACACAGAGTGAGACAAGAGCTTAAATCAGTTTCTAAAGGAAATCATAATAGCTATTCTCTGGGGGATAGTGGGACACAAACCAGACCCTAAGAAAAGTCCATGCTGAACTTAAATTTCATCAAGTCTGCCATGAAACTCATAGATCTCCAGACAGCAACTTGAAACTCCCCAAAATTTTGGGAGTCCTCCAGATTCTGAGCTGAGCCCGGTTCAGACTGTAATAATGGACCTGATGTTCTTTGAGGTCTTTTCCAACTTTGACTCATGAAAGCAACAGCTCAGAGACCAGATTTTGTGGCACCTGCCAGAAAGTGCTGCTGTTTTCCTGAGGATTCTGCCCAAAAGTTTTTGAAGGCATTCAACCTATACAGCAAATTCAAGAGCCTGACTCAAGGGAGCAACATGAAGAGGACAGCCAGCATTTTCAAAAAATAACTTTCTGACTTTTGATGACGACTGCAAGCCAAATTTCCAAGCAAAGTTATGCTGAAACCACAGGTGAAAGATCTCTCTTTCCTGCAGAATTAGGCAAATCTCATGCAGATCATCCAAAAATTAAGGTATCTGGTGTTAAGCTCCTAATTTCCATTAAAATAGAACTTTATATGCATTTATTGGTGGAAAAGGGAACCAAGGAAATGGGCAAAAATGCACCTATGAAGAGTTTGTGTCCAGGTACAACAACCCTCTAGTCCTTGGAGCTTCTGCCCAGCTAAGACAACAAAAGAAGTTCAAAGTGCAAACATCTTTAATGCTGAATACGAGCTATTGGTAACAGGGCTGCTGAAAGCATCACAGAAACACAGACCTGGAAGAGGTCACCATGTATCCCATCCTCTCATGTAAGCACCACGCTCCTTCCCAGCATCTCTGGAGCTTCTGCCCAGCATTGTCCCACCAGGAGACTGATGTCAAAACTTGTCACATTCACAGGCTACTTTTGCCTCATTTTCAACCTACCAAATCCATTAATCACAATAATCTCTTCCTTATTATTTTGAGATATAGGAACAGGACCTATTAGGCATTTAATAAAACTGATGGAAAAACTACTTTACGCTAAAACTTGTATCATAAAATCATAGAATATCCTAAGTAGGAAGGGACCCAGAAGGATCATCGAGTCCAACTCCTGGCCCTGCACAGGACAGCTTCAAGAATCCCACCACATGCCTGAGAGCATTCTCCAAACGCTGCTTGAAATCTGGCAGCCTTGGTATCCTGACCATTGTATGCCTTAGACTCAAATTCCCAGAACCAATCTTTTACATTTATTTATTTATTTATTTTCTGCTCTGAGCCAAGGCTCTTCTCCCTTCTTGCCAGTGCCCATTCATTCCACACTCTTGACAGGATAAACCTCTCTCATCCTTTCTACATCACCTCTTTTTGCTTACAATGCTATCCTGGAGCTAATCCTGCTCCATCATCACACAACCACAGAATATGCTGAGTTGGAAGGGACTCACAAGGATCACTGAGTTCAACCCTTAGCCCTGCACAGGACCATCCCCAAGAGTCACACCATGTACCTGACAGTATCATCCAAATGCTCCTTGAGCTCTGGCAGCCTTGGGGCTGTGCCCACTGCCCTGGGGAGCCTGTTCAGTGCCCAACCACCCTTTTTCTAATCTCCAACCTAAACTTCCCCTGACACAACTTCAGGACATTCCCTTGTGTACTATCACTGGTCCCAACAGAGCAGAGATCAGTGCCTTCCCCTCCCGAGGGAGTTGTAACTGCAGTGAGGTCTCCCCTCAGTCTCCTGTTCTCCAGGCTGAACAGACCAAGTGCCCTCATCCAACCATCCCTGCCCAAACCCTCCCACAAAGCCCACCTGAGCTGTGTTCTCAGCCTGCCTGGTCATCCCTCAGCTGGCAGGAGAAGAAGCAGAAAACAAACCACTGATCAGTGCAGCTGTGTTAGGAACAGCCATGGATCATGCCCGTTTTTTATGGAGTGCTTTGAGATCCTCGCATGAGCGTGCAATAGGAGTGCCAGATGTTATTATAAAGAGATGCAGCCCCATTACTTGTGCACAGAGTTGTGCTGCCTGCTAATAGCACCATTATCCTAAGGCACGTGGTGCTATTAATGCATTTCACTGCTTAGAACTGAACCTGGGGACCATTTTTTTGCACTGGAAAGGTAAGGCCAGTTCCCATGACATGATTTAAACCTCCACAGTGAAGCAGGCACACGCTGTACCAGGTCGTAAATCTTAACGGGATGCTGTCAGCTAGAAAGGGACCAAAATTGAAACCATTTATCTGAACTCCCCACCCATCCACCTCTGCTCACCCAAGCCAGTTTTGGGAAGAGGGATAAAATGATTCCAAGTGCCCGCTGGGTTCATTAAGCAGCAGCAAATCCCAGGTCTAAAGTGCTGCTGTTTTCATCCTGCCCTGAGTGAATTTGTTCATTCAGGACACTCAGGACTTCCTTGATTTTCCCTACTCTGAGCAGAAAAAACATAGCAGAGACAAATCTCGCTACCTCTTCCTATTGTTGCTCCCCCCTGAGTCAAAAGACAACCCGTGATCATCTACAGGACCTGTGACACAGCTGAGCTGCTCAGATCACAGCCAGCAGCAGGTAATGCCCCTGCAATGCTCCAAACCAGGCTTTGGGGCTGTAGAGATTCTCTTATCCCATTTGGGAAGGAAAATATGAATATAAGGATTCATATAAGAAAGTGTCTGTTCCCTTTGCTGGCCTCCTGCAATAACCAACCATCAGTTTTTCTGGGGTTGGTTTTCTCCTTAGCTGGGCGTGTTTCTGACACAATAATTAACAAGGCTGATGAGCAAACAAACAATAATAGGTAACAGGCCACATGTGACATTCCTTCATAGACCAAGGACAGGCTTAACAGAATAAAGGAAAGCAATTGTGTTTTAGGATACTCAGCTGCAATAGTAACATACCTGTAAGGTAGATTTACAGGGGAGATATTCATAGATTCCTACATATAGAATAGGTCAGATACAGAATAATCAGAAAGAGAATCTCATGTTAGGAAAGCACAAAAGTTACTCTGCCACAACACTGCAGATACTTTTGGGGTGGCAGACTAAATTTAAATTCCTTAAATACCATAAATACTGCAGATAGAGTTAAAAATTCCCATGGTAGCTTTAACATTGATGCTGAACTTCAGTTTACTAAGTTTTAACTGTACTAAAAAGACTGTGTGATAATTTGATTTAATAGATAAAACCCAGCATTTGTTTTTTATCATAAATTAGGTGTGTAACTATTCCTCCTCAAACTGCCCTGTGCATGGTGGGTCTAAATCACTCCTCAGGAGCTGCTCATTTAGGAAAGGATGGTGACAATGGGACATTTGGTGTTCACTAAATATCCAGCCCCCCTGAATTTCTCCTTACAGGTGGCACAACCCAGTATTCAGCTCAACATCCCCAAAAAACTCCACAAATCCATGAGGACTCTAAAAGTACATTTTAGGTTTGCAATGAACATTTTTCAGAATGGAGCCTTACAACGTTGGTAGTTCAGAGTGACAGTTTTTTGTCATCAGCTCTTTGCATGTATCTTTTTTTTCTTGCTACACCCACAGATTGCACTGGGGAGAGGAGACTGTCCCATTTTCCTCCAGCTACTGAAAGGAAGCAATACCCAAATACAACCAAGAGCTGCACAAATGCTGAATGCTAAGTCTGTGCCGGAGAGCTGAAACTCTGCACCTCATGGCTAAGATTTCTGCTCAACAGAAAATAACACTTTTAAAGCAGAATTGAATTCATATAAAAAAAAAAAAAAAAAAAGGAGAGTGTTAAAAAATATATACGTTGCCTAGAAAATAAGGTGAAGCTCATTTATGTCCCATGAAATACATGATTAACCATAGTTAACCATTAATTCAGCTGCGCTGCATTAGAACTGCTATTCAAAGTTGGAAAGCATTTAATATTATATATTGCTGCTGCTCAGCCTAAATTGTTTTTTTTCTTGCCCCCCTTTAAATGTACACAATATTACAAATTTAATTTTAAGCTGTTTGAATCAGTCTGTAAAAAAGATTTGATTATACCTGAGTGTTCTGGCCCCAGTTTTTCCATATCTCAGTAATCTTGGCAGTAATTGGCTGATTAGCTCCCTCACACTCCATCTCTGCCTCAGTTTCCATGGTAATGTTACAGGAGCTATTATAGATGAGAACTTCATCTCTTTCCACTTTAGGGCTGAAACGAGAAGGGAGGTTAAATGGGGTGTCATCAATCTTAATGAAATGCAATTATTTTTACTCTTATTAATCATTGCAAGCCATTAGCTTGTGGCAACTCCTGGCCACCATTTGTCAAACTTTGCAAATTTCTGTAATTTTGTTTCCATTCTTTTATTGTTTATTTGTTTTTTCCCCCCTTTATCTCCACACACTCAGGATGAAAATACATGCAGTAAATATCTCTCAGTGATGCTTTTCTGCTTCCCCAAACTATTAAAAACAGGAGCAAATGCCATTCTAGGACCAAGGCAGGGAGATAAGTGCAGACAACAGCGAGGGAATCAGCAGTGTTAGGATCAAAGATGGACTCCTACAAGGAGTAGGGTTTGCTCCTGTCTCCCCCCTCCCCATCTTACTCACACTTAGCAATGGGGAATGAATAACTTGTAACTCCCCCAGGGCAAGTGGAGAAATTGGAAAAACCACACAACTGGCTAACTGGTCCCTAATTCCAACTGTGAAAAAATGAGCTCATTTAGGGGTTCCAATTCCTGCTACCCAGCTGATTGCAGCAATGCTTTGTTGCTAACACTGGAACATTAACTTAGTAAATTAATTAAACTTACTTAACGGCCCAGACTAAGCAGATTCGATATATGTGCCAGTTACACCAGCAGACATTTGCTCCAAAGCCTCCTCTTGCAAAGGGGGAAGAAGTAATAGAAAAGGTGGTGGGGAAGAAACATTTTTTTCCATGATTTTTCTGCTGCAAGTTGCTGATTTTGGCAGTGTTTCATTATGGGGAGCTTTAGGATTCAACATACAGTTTAGTGAGCATGGTGGTACTGGGTTAACAACTGGACTTAGTGATCATAGAGGTCTTTTCAAACCTTGATGATTCTATGATTCAAAATGAGGGGAAAACTTCCAAATTTACTTCCACAGGCCTTGGCTCAGGACAGGATAATCCAATGCCACTGTTCATTCCTTCCTTGGCCATTGCTCCTCCTCCCTCCTCTCCCCACCCCACCCTCAGACACATACCTGCAACTTGTAGGAAGAAGGGCACAAAGGAGATGAGGGAGAGCAACACCAACGTGATTCAGAAATTACATCCCTTTCCAGAATAGCTAAGAAAGGACAGAGTTCTTTCAGGAAAGGACAAGGTGATTTACTCAACAAAATAGAGGATCAGAGAGGCAGCACCAGGATTTTCAGAGGTCTTCAGGTCCCCATATAATAGGATTTGCTAAAATGTCAAAGTTAGAATTATGGAATGGTTTGGGTTGGGAGGACCTTGAAGACCATCTCATTCCAAGTCTCTGCCATGGACAGTGACACCTTCCACTAGGCCAGGTTGATCCAACCTGGCCTTGAACGCTTCCAGGGATGGGGCAGCCACAGCTTCTCTGGGCAACCTGTGCCAAGGCCTCACCACCCTCACAGGGAAGAATTTCTTCCTAATATCTAACAAAAATCTACCTTCCTTCCATGTGAAGACATTTCCCCTTGTCCTGTCACTCCAGGCCCTTGTCCGAAGTCCCTCTCCAGCTCGCTGGGAGCCCCCTTAGGTACTGAAAGTTGTTCTAAGGTCTCCTCAGAGCTTTCTCTTCTCCAGGCTGAACAGCCCAAACTGTCTCAGCCTTTCCTCAGAGCAGAGCTGCTCCATCCCTCTGATCATCTTGGTGGCCTCAAATGGACTTGCTCCAACAGCTCCGTGTCCTTCCTGTGCTGGGACCCCAGAGCTGGACACAGTGACCCAGGTGGGGCCTCATGAGAGTGGAGCAGAGAGGGGGGAGAATCACCTCCCTTGACCAAAGTTCTACCAAAACTGACCCAGCTGGAAAGCCAGGACTCGGAGCCTTGCTGGGAGGGTGATGATCAGGATGGTTTGATGACCCTGAAGTTTTCAAACTTTCATGCTGGACGCAGGAGCTCCCTTTACAAACAAAGCCCTGCTCTGACCGTGCTTTTGTTGACCTTTTTTTGAAGGTTAAAGTGTTATATGAAGCAGCCACATCAGAAACTACTAAAATACTACTAAAAAAAAAAAAGCCTCTGTAAGTTGCTGAACCTCTTCAGGAGTTAATTTTTATTTTTTATGTTTAAATGAACTTTTCCCTCTGCTGTATCAATAATCAAAATCCAGCCATAGGGAGCTGCACTTGCCTTTGATAGCAACACTTGGAGAATTGCTCTTGTCCTGTACAGTAATTCATTGGACTGGGTTGTCTTTCACAACTGCAGAGTACTTCTTTTTAATGCTCCAAGGAAAAACTACGTCTTTTAAATTACCAACAGTTTTAAAGGCACAAGGGGGTGGTGGTTGGCTGGATGCAGGACATGGGCCCAATTTACAAACATTAAAAACAATACAAGGGCCTTTGAGTAGTTTTTATTTCGTTTGTTTGTTTGTTTAAATAAACAGGCTTTGCTTGTAAGCAAACAGAAGTTCCTTCCTGTCCTCATGTAACCACATCCTGAAATACTGATACTGGAAAACTGTCAACAGATTGCAGTAATTAAAGGAAAAAGAATAAAAGGAATTAATTATTAAAGGGAATTCAGGAAGGTATATTGATACAGGTGTTGTTAATGGCAAAACTTTCAAGTCCCTTAAGGAATATGCTTTTGGCACTATGTGTTCATAAAGGATGGGCTGTGGTACAGACTAGAAAAGGGAAAGATTTATTTAAACTGCTGTAAAAAGTTGCCCAGAGAAGCTGTGGCTGCTCCATCCCTGGAAGTGTCCAAGGCCAGGCTGGATGGGCCTTGGAGCAATCTGAGATAGTGGGAGGTGTCCCTGCCCATGGCAGGGGGTTGGAATAAGATGAGATTTAAGGCCCCTTCCAACCCAAACCATTCTATGATTCTATAAAATTCATAAGAAAGGAGAGATTCAATGTGCACTTAAACCAGGAACTAACTCAGTAGTTTTGTCCCCATCCCAGGGCAAATGTCTTAACTCTTGAGCATTTGCACAGAACTTAAATCCATATGTATTTTTATTATTATTAGTCTTATTATTATTAATTACAGCAATCACTGTGTATTCGTTCAGAAATTCCCCAAATAGTCCTTTTCTGGTTGGAACACTTTAATTTTCTAACACTGTGCTATAAATTTCATTAATATTTTGAAATGAAACATTTTTCTGAACTGAAATGTGGGAAAAAAAAAAAAAAGTTTTCAGAAGTGCTGAAATAGGTCAGTTTGGATGATTTAAACCTCTCTATTTCTTCCCAGATTTCTCAAATCGGGAAACTAATTTGAAAACAAACAAATCTTCGCCACTGCTTCCCTTTAGCAAGAACCAGTTTAGAAATAGATTTGCCAGAAAAAAAACACCAGGTCTCTGAAAAACTACTTGTGAGCCCAAGTTTGAATTTTGAACTAAAAGACAAGCATGAGCACAATAAGGAAAAGCTAATGACAGTAAGAAAGAGGTTGGAGAAGATGTAAAAAAATGGGGAAACAGTAGGTAAGAAAAAGTTGGTTGATTTGATTTTCCCTGATAAGATTTCCTGAAGGAACAATAAATTGGACTAAAAAGCACAGGAAAAACAGTAAGCAAAGAGTAGGCAAATGGACTTCATGACTTTCTCTGCAGTGGCAGCCCAAAACAAGAAAAGGAGCAAGAAGAAAAGCAATCATAGGATTATTATTATTATTATTTTTTTTTTTTTTTTCATTTTAGATGCTTTTTTTTTGTCAGTGAAGAGCTGAGCACAATTTTGACATTCAGAGAACAGGAAGCAAAAAAGAAACACATGTTGGGTTGTCCTGTTGCTCTCAAGTTTGTTGGTTCCTTGGTTTGGGGTTACAGTTTTAAGAGGAAAAGCAAAGCAAAGTTCAGCCAGACAAGGCAAGGCTCCTGAAGTTTCTTGTTCTGAAACAAGTCCTTCTGGGAGCAATAGGACTGATAAAATTAGTTAAATTTGGGGGTGTTTTTTCCCCCTCTAGGACTCCCTACTCTTGTCTCCCCCAACAAATCTGTCCTCCCCGTCTCCTGGGATGTTACAGGACATTACCAGTGCACAGTGTGACTTTGGACCCTTGGCCAGTTGTATGGATCAGGGCAGAATTCTGCCTTCCTTCTACTCAACAGGAAGATAATTTCTTTCTGCCCAACAATGATTTTTTTCAAAACTGACAAGAATTTTCTTAAGTCCAGACCTTATGAAACCTAAGTCAAATTTAAAAAAATAATGGGGAAGAAATGACAGACTGACAGGCAGGTGCTGCAACTGTGAAAACCTTTTTTTTTTTAAATTATTTTCATTTTTAAATTCCTATTTTTTTATGGTTTTAAACAAGTTAAAAAAATTGTACAATTTGTGTCTTTGTAAAATAAATACCAGTTGTTTTTTTTTTTTTCCTGAGGAATGCAGGGTATCCAGAAGTCCCTCTGGTGACTCACAACATCAGCTTTGATGTGAGGATCAGGTAGGAAAGAGGACCTGCAATTCCACTGAAATACCTGGACTGTGGCAAGATGCAGCAGCCAGGAGTGAGTTTACCACGTCCAGCAAGTCATGGGCAGTGCATTGCAACACTGTTCTAATTCTCAATTTATTTATATCACTTTTGGAAAGTTTTGGTCATCTCATTCCAGTGCCTACAGAGGGCTTACAAGAAGGCTGGAGAGGGACTTTTTCCAAAGACGTGGAATGGTGGGACAAAGAGGTATGGCCTTAATTTGAAGGAGGGGAGATTTAGGTTCGGTATTAGGAAGTAATTCTTTACTGTGAGGATGATGAGATAGTGGTACCAGTTGCCCAGAGAAGCTGTGGCTGCCCCATCCCTGGAAGTGTTTAAGGCCAGGTGGGACGGGGCTTGGAACAACCTGGTCTAGTGGAAGTTGCCCCTGGACATGTCAGGGGGTTGGAACTTGATGAGTTTTAAGGTCCATTGCAATTCAAACCATTCTACGATTCATCTTTTATTCCCTAATTCAGACATCCCTCTTACTCCTGGAAGTAAATGCTCTGCCGATGTAAATCCCTACTGCTCCATCAAAGAGGACAGTTCCAAGTTGTACTCCTGGGCAACTTGGCTTTGGATTTGCTAAGCCTGAGCCTTAAGTGCCTGAGCACCCTTGCTGATCATATATTGCACAGCCTGCTGAATTTACTCTGTGACTCTTCACTCAGCAAACTGCTTGGAGAGAGGAGGGATGGGGATGGGAGGAGCGGGAAAAAGAAGGGGAAAAAAATAGGAAAAAAAAAAGCTTCTGCTTCTCATAATGCCTAATCTTTTTCCCCATTGGCATTCACCAGATGCTGCTTTGGATCAGAAGATAAATATTAAAACCTAAGAAGGAACAAAGCAGGCTGTTTACGAGATGGATTTTCTGATGTCTCTTGAACACTTTAAAAAGATGGGAGGGAAGGAGGGGGATAAAGATGCTTTGATAGACACAAAGAATGAATTTCACAACCCAGAGGAGCTCTCTAGTGGTCTCAAGGCTAAATTGCTCTGTTGGCATCAACCTAAGAATTAGAAATTTCACAGAATGTGCTGAGCTAGAAGGGACCCACAAGGACCATCTAGTCCAACCCTGCACAGGACCATTCCCAAGAGTCACACCATGTGCCTGAGAGTGTGGTCCAAATGCTCCTTGAGCTCTGGCAGCCTTGGTGCTGTGGTCATGTCCCTGGGAAGCTTGTTCCAGTGCCCAACCACCCTCTGGGTAAAGAGCCTTTTTCTAATATCCACCCTAAACCTCCCCCGACAGAACTTCAGGCCATTCCCTTGGAATTTGATCCTTCAGTCCATCATTTTGCAGGGGCCAATTCTGCAAAAGGTGGAATAACACCTGGAGGATCTTATTCATGGATGGACTCACCCAGCTGTTGGAGAGATACAGTACTAACCTGGCAAAGAGTCCAGCAAAACACCTCTGGGGTGGGGTGGTGTCCCTGTGGTGCCACCGTGGGGGTCTGTCCTCACAGACATAGAGGTAGGACACAGATCCTTTCTGCTGGTAGGGACCCACTGTCACTTGGACATCACATTCAATGAAGGTGGCTCTGTCTTCTCTGCAGTCGACAGAAGAAGGTGTCAGGCCACAAAGAGTGGCCAAAGAAGCTGCAAAGACAGGAGAGGGAAGAAATAACCCAAAGCAGCCAACACACCACTGATACTGAGTGCATTTTACTACTGACTTGTGTCACTGTGGAAGGTGCCCCTGCCCACAGCAGGGGGGTTGGAACTGCATGAACTTTAAGGTCCCTTCCAAGCCAAACCATTCCATGATTCTTTGACTCCCAATGTGCACCTAACCTCTCTTTGTACGCATCCTCTTTGAGGATGAACAGGTCTTCGCCCTGCTCCTTTGTGCGAGCAAGCTCGTAACCTCCTCTGCGTGCTGATCATCAGGATAGTCTTTGGGATCAAGTTGCTCTGTCCAGGAGGAGATGACATAGGGATTAAATACGAGCATGGATATTTCTTCTGGGGAAGACAGACCATGGCTTACAGAGCAGGCATAAGGCGCAAATCTTTTACCAAGGAGATTACGTGACGACTTAATGTCTCTCACGATTTTGAAATCCAGAAACAGGTTTCATCAAAGCATTGACAGAGCTTGGAGGGCTCCTGGGGAACTGGTGTGAGCAAGGTGGGATCTCCCACCTTGCTTTGTAGCTGAGTGTGACTTGAGATGTGGCCCAAGTTTGACTCCGTGGATGTGCTGAAAAGCGTAATGGGAGCAGGTGTTTTTCTTTGAGATGCATTTTATGGACAAGTGGTGTGAATGCCTGGAAGAATTTCTTCATGAAAAGGGTTGTCAGAAATTGGAAGGGGCTGCCCAGAGAGGTGGTGGAGTTCCCGTCCCTGGAGGTGTTCAAGGAATGACTGGACATGGCACTCGGTGCTCTGGGTTGGGTGATAAGGTGGGGATCGGCCACAGGTTGGACTCGATGACCTTGGAGGTCTTTTCCAACCTCAGCGATTCTGCGATTCTGTGAACATAAATTATGTTTTCTTGTTCTAAATCCAGACCAAAAAAATGCTAAAAAAATAATTGTATTAGGAAGTGTCACTGAAGTTCAGATTAAGTTGAAGTGTTTGGTTTTAATAATTTTGAAAAGGAATACTTCATGCCTTAAGCCATGGTAGACATTAAAACTGTTTCTCTCAAAACCCTGACTTTTGGAGAATTTTCTGTAGTCCTGAATTAACCAAACACTTGTAATGAACTCCTGAAAAGGTCTGTGGACAGTGTAATAGTCTGTAGTGTAGTATCCAAGAGTGTTCCTCGGGCACCAGGAATCCAATCAATGGGAATTTATCAAAAAAAGGGTTTTTCTATTTGCTTTTTTAAGTTCCATTTTGTTCAAAAGGTACCTTGTTTGCTGAGAAAATGTCACTGTCAATGAGTGTCTTGTCTCCTAAGCAATTCTGAAAAACGGGGTTTGAAACTGTAAAACTACAAAAATGCTCTATTTCCTCTGTTAAAATATTAAGCACATTTCACTAAAAATGATTATTTCATATGGGGTATTTCTGAAGAGTTTATAACTGTTTAATGTTTCAGGTGTTTTTTGAAATATTAAAATCTAGCATTTCATGTTCTCTGAACTTCAGAGAATTCACAGTTCCACTGTATTTTTCTTCTCTGGATTTAGAATGAGAAAAAAAGGTTAAATGTATCTTCACAGATTTTCCAATTTGCTTAATCCCTTTTCTTCCCCAAATCCAGTGGTAATTCTCTTGTTCAGCATCCATTCAAACACAGCCAAACACAATCCCTGCCTCAAAGACCTACATCTAAACAGGATGAGGAATAGACAGATAAGCTTAAAGGAATGATGGCACCATGTCTGTATTTTGCTTTTATTGTCCAGAAATTGTCTCTGGACCCACCTCAGCTGTTCTGTGGCTCCCACAAGAGCCTTGTGCCTTTCTGGAGGCCAGGTTGCCATTCCAAGGACATTTTAAGCAGCACTGGATATCTGTGTTTTGACAAATAAATACCATCCAAGAGGACTAAGTGCTACAAAGAACTTGCCTTTGCAACAACCTGCAGCAGAACCAATTCACTGCAGAAAGGTTTTGGTTTTCTTTTGTGATCTTGGAAAGAACATGGCAGAATGTTCCTATGTGGAACTCTGAGTTCTGGATGAATGTTGAAAATTACCCACAGAATCCCAATACATGACTGTTTTCCTCACTATTTTGCTGCTGTCAGAGAACTTGCCTGGTTCATGTAGGTCACCAGAAGGTGTTTCCTGCACAGCCCTTGGAGTTCAGAAGAACAGCCTGTCACTCTTTGGACACTCCCAAAATGTGGAAACTGGGCATTTCTGATTTGCTCCAGTGCCCTCATCCCAATGTTATCATGCCTGTAGAAACAAGGGGCCTTGTATCCTGCCAATGGCTGCAATAATTTTTAACTCAAACCAGGCAAACAAAGGTATTAATTTATAAAATATAAGTTAAAGAACATGGTTACAAAGGGCTGTGAAGAGATCAGTGAAACCAAAATCCAAGCAAACCCATTTTAATCTACACACCCCAGAATCAAACTCAGAATTGCTTTCTCTCTCTCAGGGGGAAGGAGGGAAGAGTCTCATCTCCACAACCTACATCTGTCCAGCTGATGGAGACACCACTCTTAGAGATTATGTCCTTTTCCTATTCCTTCCTCGGGGATCTCCAAGGTCCCCCTATTCCTCTGCTCCCAGAGGACTTAATATCTTTTCTCAGTTAGGA
Source organism: Oxyruncus cristatus (assembly GCA_013399855.1). Taxonomy (NCBI): domain Eukaryota; kingdom Metazoa; phylum Chordata; class Aves; order Passeriformes; family Cotingidae; genus Oxyruncus; species Oxyruncus cristatus. Next base: position 37,691 of record VXAY01003862.1, on the reverse strand, counting down.
GGAAATCTTGGCCTTTCAATTCTCCTTCCTCTGACCATGAAACACAAATATCCCTTGGTATTATTGGTGTCGTTGTTTCCTGCCACAGCAGCAGCAAAAAATATCAACTACAGATTTCAACACACTTTTAGCACGACCTAAAAGGACATTCTGCCTGTTCTGGGGCACAGTTCTTCTCCCTGTTTAACTGGTTGGCGCTCAAACCCCAGAATGGAGCTTCTTTATGCTTTATATTCCCTATCAAGATAAAACCTGCAATCCCACGGCTGAGATGAAAACACTCAGCCCTTCACAGCATCTCTTTTGAGATCAGACACAATGGCAGCCAAATCTCTGCGTGTTGGTAACGGGTTAGGGACCAACTGCCCCCAGCCCTGGCTTTGAGGGATGCTCTGGCTTAATCCAACATCCTGGGCTGCTCAGCACAAGGGCTTTGTTCTGGGTCACTGTTTAATAACAACTTCTGGACATGTGATGAGGCTAAAACCTACAGGAGGTTCCAAGGGCAGCTGTGGGTTGATTGAACAACTGCCCAAGGAGTCCTGGTGCCAAACCACACATCCCCAGTTATCCACCACTCACAAGCAGACTGTGGAGCACAACATTAACATGTGCTTAGCAGGGAAGACAGAGATTTAAAAAAAAAACCAAACAATAAATTTAAAAGGGAGAGAAAAAAAGAGACTTGTTAAGGTCATTGAATCCAACCTCTGCCTATGAAGAATTGCTCCCTGGGAGACATTCATTTCTCACAGCCGAGTTTCAGAAGTCCCAAGAGGTGGCTTTCAAGCCTCTATTCCACTGCCTGATGGATCTCACTGTCAGAACATTCCTGCCATGTAATCAATATGTTTTATTCCCCCCCCCCCTTTCTTAATTCATTTCTGGATTTGAAAGATAGAAGGGACCCTTGGTTTGATGCCCACAGTAACATCAGAGGACCTGATTTCTACTGAGGTCTCAATTGCCACAACATGTCTTCTTCATTTCTTCTGCATTTCCTCATACAAATCCCCCCTTTTCTCTGGCTATAGGCACCCTGGGTCCTGGTGCATCTTCTTGTTACAAGCAAAACTCATTCCTCTCTCTCCTCTTGCCCCATTCGAAGAGCTCCACCAACCCATGTCTCTCATCCTTTTAAACCAGCCTCATTTCTAGCCTCTAATCTAAATCCTGATCCTTAAATGTCGACTTTTACCAGTGGAATCTGGTAAATGGTAGGTTCAGGACTTGCTAACAAAGATCCCAAGAGCTGCTGCACCAAAGACCTAAAGCCAGACCTGTTATCCCCCAAGCATGCTCATGCAACCAGGCTGATCAGGCTCAACTTTTACCCTGATGGATCTTACCAGCTCAACTCCTTTTAAAGGTTCCTGACCCTCACCCCAATGTCAAACATACAACCTCAGGAACTGGCTTACTGCAAAATTTATATATGGTACCTACCCTAATATCACCTGAGAGGAATGTTCAGTTACTTTCTCACCTGCCTCAAGCCTCCCACCAGTCTCTCCATCTTTCACAGGAGCACGACTCAATCCCACAGACACTAACCACGTGTTCTGCAAATTTAACCTGAGCTGAGCAGAACCCACAGTTGTATTTGCATTCACCAGCTGTGCTGCAGCATGACCATAAAGAGAAGGGGAGAGCTTTCAGGATCATAGAAACATTTTGGTTGGAAAAGCCCTCTAAGATCAAGCCCCACTATTCCGCCAGCACTGCCAAGCCCGCCACTAAACCATGTCCCTAAGTGCCACATCTACACAGCTTTTGGACACTTCCAGGGTTGGTGATTCTGTCAATTATCTCTCCTTACCAAACCTTTAAAGTCTCATGGGTCAGTCTTTTTATTTTGGTTTTTCTTGAAGGCCATGTGGTTTCATTAATTTTGTTTAATCTTGTTACATTTTTAAGCTTTAGGAATGAAACTCGTATTTTAGCTCTGTTCTGCATTGATTTTTCTGCATCTTTCAAAAGACAATAGTTTCCATAAAAGAGTCTAGGTTTTGCATTCCCGTTCCTTGTGCTCTGGATTGAGCACATCTCAGCAACAACACGCCCAGCTCTTGCCGATGATCAAACCAAAACCTCGCTGTGATCCTGCCCAACACCCATTCCTAAGGAAGACCCTGTGGGAGAGGCTTACGGATGGATCCTGCTGAGCCCAGCAGTTCCTCATCTCTTAGAAAACTGCCTGTTAAATGGGAAAGAAGTCACATTTCCTACCTGCAGAGCCTTGCCCTGTGGGTCTGCTCACGTGAGCGAGCTGCAGGAACCGGTTGGGGATTCCCACGTGAACATCTCTAATCTTAAGCAGGCCAGACACAACATGACCCAGTGCTGAAACCCCAGGGCAGGCAGCTGCCACCCGACATCCCACAGTGCCCGAGGGGAGGTGTTTCCGCTTCACAGGGCGCCGTAACAGAAGAAATGCAGCTTAAACTCTTCACTTCACATCACCCCGTCGGGCGATCAGAGCTGGGAAATGTCACACGACCGTCCAACCTGGGCGAGCCACCGCCGGGGCCCTGGGGCACCACAGACCTATCCCCACCATTCCTTCATGGTTCGTGGTCCTACAGCCCGGATTTGGCTTTGCCACCTCTCCCACATGGCTGAGGCAGTAAAAGAAAGGTCTGAGCACTGGATGTGTGAGTGCCAAGTGGCAAAATTCCTCAGGCAAACAGCAGCGAGTAAACCATGAGGTGAGACTGGACTAACTGCACTTAACACATCCGCTCTTACCCTAAATGTAGCGGTGTGGGGATGACTCTTTAAATATTAAAAGGAATACTGTCTGGAAAGCATCTTCTTCTATATACAGGTTCACCTGTGCCAGATGTAAGTGTGCGAAGGCTGAATACAGCTGTCTCAGACAGTACAAATAACCTGACAAACACAGATTTGAGCAGCCTGCAAACAATTTGGTTTTTTTTTTTTTTTTTTTTNCAGACAAACCAAAGTTTGTACAGCCCTGAAAAAATTTTTTTTTTTTTTTTTTTTTTTTTTTTTTGGTAAGGCAAGAAAAGATATTTTGTTATAAACATTTAATTAACGTTTTTGCAGCTCGGCTGGTGAGACTGGCAAGGTTGCAAAACCCAGGACGGGGGAGTGAGGGATTGTAACTCTGCCTTTGGTTAGTGAGGCAACACATCCTTTGCATCTCCTCTCCAGAAACACAAGGAGCGATCAGCATTCCCTTGCTGACATCTGGTGTCAGGAATCAGCATCGTGGTCCTGCCTGTGAGATGGTTTTCCCCAGGCTCCCTCTCCCACCAACCACTCGGTGAATTTTGAACACAGTTATTAATGTTTTCACAGTTTGGATCAATTTGATTACATTTTATTTTGCTATTCTCCCTGCAATAATCGGACTGCCCTGTGTTGTGCTCTGATTAATTTTTTTCAGCACTCCAGCACCGTGTCTTTTTGCTTTTTAAAATAACAAGCAGTTTTGTGGCTTGTGCCTGTATCTTGTTTAAAATGAAGAAAATCGAGCCCTTATGACCTCTCGGTGTCTCCTTTTTGAGTGCTTGTGGTTGGGTTTTAAAGCCCCAGGGGGTTTTGCGCTTATGTTTTTGTTAGCATTCTTCATGGATAGGGGTTGGAACTAGCTGATCTTTAGTGTCCCTTCCAATCATTCTGTGAGTCTATGAAAGGAACTGTTCAAAATGACGTGAGCAAATTTAGAATTTTGGAATAAGCGAGGCTGAAGAGAACACCTGTATGCCTTTTGTCACAACCCTTGCTCAAAAGAATGTTAAATTTCACGTTGGACTGGTTTCTCAGCAACTAGTTTAGTCCACTTCAGGTTATTTTGGAGGATGGAGGTTCCACGTGCCTTTGAGCAAAACCCTGGAAACTTACCCTGAAGGACACTCTCACTTGACACCTTTCTTCCATGCTCATAAAGGAGAAGAGGTCATGGATCTTTGGTCACTGATGATTTGATCACATGATCATTGGATCTCTGGGTGGCCACAGAACAGCAAATATTTCCGTAGACTTCCAGATGTTCTCCAAGCTTCGGAGCTGTGAGGGGGCTGAAGTGTTGCACTTCCAAGGTTTGGAATCACAGATTCACAGAATCATTTAGGTTGGAAAAGACCTCCAAGATCATCGAGTCCAGCCTGTGAACAATCTCCACCTTGTCAACCAGACAAGAGCACTGAGTGCCATGTCCAGGTGTCTCTTGAGCACCTTCAGGGATGGGGACTCCACCAAGAAGTCAAGCAACAAGGCAGGTGCTCCATGTTCAGCATTTGGGGAATGATATATGTCTCATGTGAGATTTAGGAGTCCTAAAATCCTGCCTTTTGCAGATTTTAGGATCCTAATTCCGTGTTTCCAGCAGGAAAGGGAGGAAGCATGTCTTGTCCCAGAAAATGCCCATTTTGAAGAGCTTGCTCAAAAACTGAGGCAGGGTTATTTCTCTCTTTGAGAAAGCTGGAGATGATAGATTCATCCCATGCTGACAGTCTCCAGTTAAGGAGGATGCTCCCATCTTGCTCTCAAGGAATTCAAATCCCCCTCTCCAGCTTCCCAAAGGTATGAACTGGCCATGGAACATCATTTGTTCACCCTTCCAGTCATTCACTCTTTTCCTGCCAGCCCTTTACCCCACTGAGGTTGTCCCAAACAACCAAAAGCAGCCAAAACACAAAATGTGTGGGGCCACAGAACTGTAAAATCATTAAGGCTGGAAAAGACCTTTAAGATCAAGTCCAACCATCAACCCAGCTCTACATTCACCACTAAACCATGTCCTCAAGTGTGACATCCACATGTTCTTTGAACACTTCCAGGGATGATGACTCCACCACTTTCTTGGGCACTCTGTTCCAATGCTTGGAAACACTTTCAGTGAAAAAAAGTTTCTAACACCTGATCTAAACCTACCCTGCTGCAACTTGAGGCCATTTCCTCACAAGAAAAGGCATTTAAGGAAGTTCAATTCGCTAAGATAATCATGGCCAAGAAGTGCTTGGGTATCCAACCCTACAATCCACAGGCACATGTTATGTGAGACAGCATTCCCAAGGAATAACTGCCACCAGGAAACGCTGCTGTTGGGCTTATCTCGTGCACACCCACAAAGCACCCACGGGCACACGATGGATCTTGTGCAGTGTCCACGGCCATTGACGCAGAAACTCACCCTGACACCATCTATCTCCAGACTGAGATCAAAAAACAGAAGTCACAGAATCGTGGAGTCATTAAGGTTGGAACAGACCTCCAAGATCATCAAGTCCAAACCTCATCAACACTGTGTTAACTCCCCTCCTTTCTCCAGGGTTGCTCTCTGTTCCCCTGGGATGAGACACACTGGTACCCCCCCTTTTGCATCAGGATAGGTTTAGGGGATATGTTTTTTACACAGTGACAGATTTTGTGCTTTAACTGACCATGTAAGCGTGGGGCAAGGCAGCTCAGCTCCGTCACGGTCATCTTGCCCAAAGGTTCACAGTTGGTGCCACAGACTGTGACCGAAGTCTTCCCGGGGGAAAACCCACTCCCATGCAGGTAAACTGCTCCTCCGCTCAAGCCACCTTGGAAAAGGACAGAAAAGAGGATTTCAGACAGAGCCTGACAGGCAGCTGTCAATGAAAGTAACTTTTTTAATCCGTAATTTTGGCTTTCATGACAAAAAAGCCTGTCACCGCAGTCCCTCACACGACACCCTCCATGACTTACCCCAGTTGTGAGTCACAGCTGTCACCATCAGCTGAGAGGTGAACGTCAGATTGGAGGAAGCCCAGCCCCTGGGGATATCCAGGCCCAGCACAGGATATTCACCCACAGGGAGCAGAGGAGCTGAGCACTGCAACGTGGAGCCAGCGACGGTGGCACCACTGCAAGCAAAGTCTCCAACAAACACGTGCATGGCGTCCATCTCTGTGACCCGCGACACTGTCATCGTTAGAAGGAGGCCAGTTGCAACAAGTGAAAGGAAAGCTGGGGTAAAGTCCTCACTGTAACTTATTGTTCCAAGGTAATAGAAATGTTCATCTACTTTCAGACTCAGAGCTCTGGTGCCGTTACCTGGAGGCACCGTGCACTGGAGAGCGGCACAGGTGACACTGAGGACGTGGCAAGGGTGGTGATCTACGAGAACAGAAGTTGTTCTCTGCCCTTTCAGGGCTGAGCCTGCCAAGTTGAGCAGACCTCCCCCGTTGGCACTGAAGTTTTGTGGGTAGAACCGATCCACCCGAGGCAGGACGGGGAGAACGCTCGATGCCTCCCTGAAGCAAGCATTCCCACTTTTCCTGTAGGATATGGAAATGCTGTGCTCCCCTGGGGCAAGGCAGGCTGTCTGGCACTCGATGATGGTCTCGTTCCAAGATGTCACCGTGCAGACAGTGTGGTTGTTCACACGTACCAGGGGGCTGTCTCTTGGCCAGGCCAGCCTCTGTCCTTTGATTGTCACATAGGTGAGTGTCCCATTGGTCTTCCAGGTCACCAAATGTACCAGGGGGGTCCACTGCTCGTGGAGGTGGAGTGTATAGTCCCCAAGGCACACACTGCTGACCCCACTGACAGTCACTGTGACACTGAGAGCCCGGGATGCCTCAGCCAGCCCCTGAGAGCACAAAGGATGTGACACTGGAAGGACAACACAACTAATGGCATTGTTATCAGACTTCTGGATCTCACAGGAATAATTACTCTCCAGGCTGACCTGTACCAAATTCCTCCTGGATTTTAAAGCAATGCCAGATATAGTGAGCAACATCCCACCGCACATTGATCCTTTTGCTGGGAATATGGAGGTTATCCGTGGAGTTACTGTGAGGGCCTGCTGCCTTGCTGTCACATGAGCATATCCCAGTTGCCTGTGGATAACCTGGATGGGGAAAGTCCCAGGTTCCAGGCTGTTCAGTGGCAAAGAGCACTGATAAAACATTGCAGACTTGTTGCCACGTTGAAACTCAAGCTGACATTCACTGTGTCCAAGTTTAGCCACAGATCCAGTGATGTTTATCCCCTGGACGCTCAAGAGCATATTGCTCTCTGTGGTTTCCACTTCAACAGCAGTAACAAGAGGAGTCAAAGCTCTTTGGTAGTTAAAGGTGGTGGTCCTTTTGGCCAAGAGACAGTATTGAAGTGACCTGCTGATGATGACGACGTTTACTCTGACAGAGATGTCTTGTGAATCTTCATGAGACAAATTAGCAGCTGGTGGGGTCAGGCACAAAATTGTCTCTTCTTCCAAGTGAGTAACTGCACAGGTTTGGTTGTTCATTGAAACAGAAACCAGGGCAGGATTTTGGCTAAAGCCCACCCCAGAGATTGTGAGCAGTGTTCCACCTAGGAATAAAACAAAATAAGGAAGATGGACATCGTATGCCGGAAAAGAATTAATGACTGCCTGTGAACAATCACACACCATGATCTTTAAGGTCCCTTCCAACACAAACCATTCTGTGATAAAGCTGATAAGCTTTATGACTGTTTTAGGCAGGCTGAATGGAAGAAGAAATAAAGTTCTTTTTTATTTGGATAGCACAGTTAGAGACAATAAGTAACTGCACATCAGGATAATCCTACATGGACAAGAGGCTGAGGTAACAGGTAGCCAGGGACCCTTGTGGCAGTAAATGACAGTAAAAAACCACTACAGAACTGGAGAAAGCTACTGTGAAAGGACCCCAGAGAGTAAACAGAGGCTGAACTCTTCATGGAATGGGACTGTCCATTCAGGAAGATGAGGAGATGGTTTGGTCCTGCTGCCTACAGGGAAGCAGAACATAGGAATGCCTGCTTTCAGACTCAGGCAGAGTTCCAAATTTCATACAATCACACAATGGTTTGGGTTGGAAGGACCTTAAAGATCATCTTGTTCCAACCCCTTGTCATGGGCAGGGACACCTTCCACTATCCCAGGCTGCTCCAAGCCCCATCCAACTTGGCCTTGAACACCTCCAGGGATGGGGTAGTCACAGCTTCTCTGGGCAACCTGTGCCAAGGCCTCACTACCCTCACAGTAATGAGCCCACCTGAAGCCTCTGTCCCTCTTCCTTTCGTTACTGGTACTTCCCAGTGCTTTGCCTTGCTTCAACCTCTTTATCCATTAAGCCCATTCCCTCCTTTTCCCGTGATCAGGCTGCAAAATGTTGGTTTATGGTGGGATTCTTTTTGAGTGAGCTCAAATCCTTAATCCAGATGCCCACACAGGTGTTAGAGACAACAAAAGACCAGAGGTAAGGGGGGGAGGACTGGTGCTTTTTGCAGCAATGAGATTCTAATTCAGCTTAAGCCATTCATAAAGCCACAACCAAAAAGTTAATCAATTCTTATTTAAGAAAGGTGCAATTTCTATTATTTTTTTTTTAGTACGGCTTAATCTTCAAAATTTATAGGATTTGCTCTCCAAGCTCCATCCATTCTCTCATCTTTCAAGGCTTGAGCACTTCACAAAGTATTGAACTAATCACATACCACAAAGCCTCTGAATTTTTGTGTCTTTAAATGTGTTGTGAGCCTGGGAGAGCAATCTGTGGAGGACCTGAGGTTGTAGCACAAGAATTTCTCTGTCTTCTATAAAAGCTTTTCTAAAGGCACATGTAAAATTCACTACAGGGATTCAACTCTCCCCCACCACCAGCCAAATGACAAAATAAATCAACCACCCCAAATCTGCTTTTTAAGATTTAAAGTAAAACTTTCCTTTTTAGTTCAGTGATGTTTTGCTCTCAAACACACTTAAATTATTTCCAGTGTCTAAAAGCTTGGAAGAGGATTAATAAATATTTCACTTTTGATTAAAATTAACATCGAAAAAGGGCTTTTTTTTTTTTTTCTTTTCAGCTTAACAAAAGCGAACATCCCCTTTGGGATCACTTGAAATTATTGTTTGCTTCAAACCACAATTTCACCCTGCTTCCCACCTAACTTTCACGTGGAAAACCTTGAAAGACAGGGGCGAAATGACTGAAAGAAACAGCACAGAGGAGCCAGGTGTGGGCGTGCTTCGTTTTCCCAATGGGAACACGTGAGGATACATGAGCAAACACTTTGGGAAATCAAATTCAAAGCACAGGGAGCCCTGAGCCAGCCAACCAGATCGAGGGATGCTCACTACAATCCCACATTTCCAGACTGCTGCTGTCTGCCTGTTGATGTCTGCATAATAAAGGGTCACAGATTCAAAACACCCTCATTTAAACTGATGTGAAATGGGATGCACTTTCCATTCCTGAAGGAAAACTGTGCCCTTGATCCCTTTAACCTCCGTAAGTGGCTGCAGATGTATCAACACTGTTTACCCAGAAAGGAGCCACAACACGGCTCCACGCCGAAGATCTCTGAGAGGTACTGGATTATCAGCTCAGTCCTGCAAAACACAAGCAACATAGAAAGGATTTGGGGGTGTTTTTATATTTTTCTCTCCTGCTGCAGCGCCATTCTTTCTAACAGCTCTTTCTAGCTTGGAAAGTCAAACACTCACCTGCCACATCCCCTTGGTTTAATGCCACAAGTGACAAGACCACCCCGCACTCCAAATTTTTCCATGTGGTTTAGAATCATAGAATGGTTTGGGTTGGAAGGGACCTTAAAGATCATCTCATTCCAACCCTCCTGCCACGGGCAAGGACACATTTGAGCTACATCTGTCACAAACACTCTCTTATCAACTGGCAACCTGTGGGTCAAATTTAGCCCATGAGGTGCAAGTGAATTGCCCATCAAAAGAAAAACCCATCAGGAATGAGGTTTGTTTTTTTTGTTTTTGCAGTCGTATCCCACTGTAGCTACACCCCCAGCAGGAGATGCAAATGCATTGAAAGAGATATCCCTGCTGCCTTCTCTCCTCACATCCTCCCACCAGACAGCGGAGTAACTGAAACAAGAGGAAACCCAGGCATGAGCTCCTGAAGCCACTCAGATAAAGGTGTAGCTCTCTTTCCGTCTCGTCTACATCTGTTTTTCCTCCTCACCACCCTCCTTTCAAAAACACCCCCTTCCCTAAAAAGATCCAGTAGAGAAGGAGACCTTCCCAATCCTGCAATCCAGCCCACCAGAGATCAGACTTGTCTCCTGGAATGACCCATCTCTCTGCACTCTATCCCTGGAGAAGAAGTGAGGGTGCTGCTAACAGACTCCAGTACCAGGTGGGATGAACCCCTGTGTGTCATCACACCAACCACAAACTTTCTCCTGAAGTTCAATAATGCTACAAGCAGCTTGGGTTGATTTGGAAACAGCAAAACCAGCTCATTTCTCCCCAGTATCATTGTTTCAGGATCATTCCTGGCAGCTGCCATGGATGAGGATTAAAACTGTGCTGCTTGTGAATGCAGTCTTACATCCCCATTTCAGGTCGGTTTTCCCCCCACATTTTAATTCATTTATATTACATTTATCTAGGCATGAACTTGAAGTGTCACCTTAAAAGATGGAAATAGCATCATTTAAAAATTCTCCAAACAAAGCATTTTTTTATTGTTCAAAATAGCTTTTGTTTTTCTGATGAAAAGTGCTTCTTTTCTTCTGCTGTTTTCCTACAGCAGGATTTATCTGCATTTGACCTGAATCCATGAATACCTTTGATTGCCTGAATATGCATTTTTCATCAAATCAACTGTTTTTTTCTAAAATGTTTCTCTCCTGCCTCCTACTGATCCAAGGGGAGTTAATTGAGCAACATTAGCAGTTTGCTGACTTGGGTTCCACAGATCAATAAATGCCTTGATAATTATTCATAATTTTATACCACACTGCAGAATTCACTGTTAGGGGTTTGTGAAAAAGTCTTGCCTTCCTTTTCGGATTAACCCTAAAACACCAAACAGGATGGGGAATGAAGTTTATAAGGAAAATACTCACCTGTTTGAAGCGATAGTGATACCATCGATGGTGACAGAAATATTGTGCCACCCTGCAGCCAAGGCTGGAAGTGTCACATGAACACCATGGTCTGTCTGCTCCTGGATCTGTGGCCACGAGACTCCAATTTGGACCCTGACATCCGAACCTCGGTAGGTGGCAAACTGAGATATCCCAATCTGAAGCTCCTCCCCTCCTGCAGAGGAAAGAATGGATTAAACTATTTCAGTTTTTCTGGCAATGGTTTTTTTGGCACATGTGACCATTGCCTGAGGAAGAGCACGGAGTCCCACCGTGCCAGGACATGTCCATCAGCCCAAGACCAGAAAGTTTAAGACTGTGATGTTCCTGTATCCTACTCAATCCCTCATGGATAAGGTCACCAGGTATCAGAGTTGTCTTGAGATCTCAGCCCAGTGAACTTGGCTATGACCCTCTACAGCCACTCTCATCCTCCATACTCAGGATGGATCTATGGCCCCTTATCATAAATCTCTACCCTATAAATATCTGAATTGCATAAAAGCCAAATCCTGTCTTTTTAAAACTCACATAAACTGCAGCTGAGGAGTTCTGGGTTTTTTTCCCAAATCCTTGAGGAATGATCTGGATCACAATTTTAAGCCCTGTGGAGATGATCTAACTTTAACAGGAGCCTCCCACAGCAAAATGAAAACTTCTTTCAGTACCTAAAGTCAGATAGTCACATATGTGGCTTTTGTGGTTTAACCCCAGCCAGCAACTCAGCCTCTTTTAATTGTTCACTCCCTCCCCCAGAATGGGATGGAGGAGAGAATGGGAAGAGTAAAAGGGAGAAGGCTCGTGGGTAAAGACAGTTTTATAGGAAAAGCAAGAGCCATGTGTGCAAAGCAAAACAAGGAATTCATTCACCAGCCTTTTTTCCCACGGGCAGGCAGGTGTTCAGCCACCCCCAGGAAAGCAGGAATCCATCACACATAACCATTCCTTGGGAAGTCAAATGCCATCACCCTGAACGTCCCCCTCTTCCTTCTTCTTTCCCTGGGTATTAGTGCTGAGCATGATGTCATATGGTCTGGAATATTCCTGGGGTGAGCTGGGGACAGGTGTCCTGTCTGTGTTCCCTTCCCAACTCCTTATGCACCCCCAGCTCACTCACTGGTGGGGTGGGTGTGAAGAAGAAAAAGGCCTAGACTTTGTATTAAGCCCTGATCAGCAATAATGAAACATCCCTGTGTAACCAACACCATTTTCAGCACAGATCCAAACCAATATTCCCATACCAGCTACTACAAAGGAAAAAACCAGCTCGGCTTCAAAGCACCTTGTTTTCAGGAAACATGGCTCTGTCTCACAGTTAAACTCTGTTTGGAGCCAAACTATGTTCAGATGACAGGGAATGCTTTACTTCTCTGTGCACAGTGCAGTAATAGAAAAGAACAGGGGAAGTGGAGGAGGGAATTTCACAACCTAAATTCCTCCTGAAATAGGTTTAAAAAATTTGGGTGGTATACATCAGTCCCAACAAAGTCATTTTCACTGATAGCTGTATCTGTGGTCAGTGAAGAGAAACAGAGCCTTTATGGTCTGATTCACTTTATTGTGAATAAGACACACGAAAGACCTGTGGTGAATCCCACCAAAGAACCATCATTTCTCTTCACTGACTATGCAAGACATCTAATCAACAAACACAGAGATGTGTTTAGGAGGTGAATCTCACCCTCCTGTCTCCCCTGAAAGGAAGAAGGAGGGAGGACAGAGCTTCCATGAAGCAGGAGAGCCTGTACAAAGCCCCCTTCATCTACCTGCCCTTCTAAGCAGGTCTTGAAGACAGTACTTTTCAATTCTGCTTGCACAAAGAGTCAAATAAAGTTTGAAAGCCTGCAAAGTTGAATATGTTAATAGGATGAACTCTTTGGACTCTTGGTCAATTGTCAGCTTAATCCCAGATGCCTGGAAGGCATTGGTGTAATTTATTTATTCTTTTTATTATATGGGAGGAAAATGATATTAAAAGACAAAGCCGTGGAGGTTCTGAATAGAAGATTGAACTCAGCCCCAGCACCACTCACGAGACTCTATAACATTAAGGAATTCCTTGCACCTGGAATGCCCACGGCGAGAAAAACCTCCCCTTGGTGCTGTGGCATCGGAATAATATTCAAGTGATAAAGGACATTTTCTCTTATTTATGCATTCTGGAGTAATAGAAAATGACAAGGGCATTTGGGGGAAGGAACAGAAATACTCAGAGTACACACAAGAAGTGCGTTTTGGCGTTGGCAGTCACCCAACTCCATAAATCCCCACCAAGTCCAACCAAACTTGGGAGCTGGGGGGGGCTTTAAGGTGTGCACTGGAGAGGTTGCACAAAGAGAAGAAAAAAACCCAGATTATTATATCCTTGGAGGAATGGGACTGGGAAACAGGAATATTTCTGTCTTTCTCCCATCTTCCTTCCTCTTTCTCTCACACACTGAGAAACTGGTGTCTGGTTGCCACACAGAAAGGTACTAGACCTTCTTCCTAGAAGACTTGTCTGTGAGTTGACATCATTTGGCATTAATGCCTTCTATTCCCAACACCCAGACAAAATCTTGGGGTGAGGGGGGGAAAAGGAGGGAAATGAGCAAAAAAAAATTCAACCCCAGATAGAAACTTTCAAAAGACGAGAATGATCAACACTCTACGACATCTCCCTGGGATTTTTTCCCTGCGAGGTCCGTGAAGACTGTGCTCGTATTCTGAAGTAACAGTTCCCACGGTCAAACTGGAAAGAACAGTTTGGCTTGGAAATGGGGACTAGAAAGACAAACATTGTCTTTCTTCTGCTTTCAGCAGCCTAAAATACATGTGATGCTCTTTACAGTCAACCCTTTGGGATCCTGGAGACGGACACTCTGTAGAGTTCATTTATCTTGTCATGGCTGAACCTGTTACCAAGGATGAGTGGGCAAATTTCAGAGCAGAGTTAGAAAAACATGATACAGAAGGAGCACTGACCATAGGACATAATGACCTAGAACAAGCAACTCATTCCCTCATGTATGTTAGAGTAAAACCAATAAGAAACCACCAGGATTGTCAAGGACTAGCAGGAACCATAGGGACCACAATTTAAAAGAAAAAATAATAAATAAATAAACAAAAACCCCCCTGTGTCAGATCAAACTTCATAGACCTGCATTCCCTCTGCACCACCACCATCAACAATAACACTTCTCCAGATGGTTCCCAATATATATCTTCAGCCTTTTCACCTGCTATGCCACTTCTGTTCCTGCTCAGGGATACAACAGCAGGGTTTAAGGAAGGATCATATCGGAACAAGTTGGTTACTGTTGTTGACTGGTACTCAGAAATTAATATCACGTGGGCAGCAGCATCCTCTGTCCCCTAGAAAGAGAAACGAAGAAAATGTCAGGTATAAGACTGTACTGATTTAAAAAAAAAATATATATTTACCATTTTCCTGCATCTCCCACATTTAACAAGTCAGGCACATAGCACTGATGAAACTCATGTATACCCAGAGTCTACTTAAATGTGTACATTTATGCAGATTTAAGGGAACATCTTTAGAGAGTTAAAAACCTTAAAACAGTCCAAGACTATGCAGATTTGGATTTCCTATACCCGTACTAGTAAATTAAACTAGAAAATAAAATCCCAAACTGTGCAGTTTTAAATTTGCAATATTCTTACTAAATTAAGGAGTTGTTTGTTGTTTGACTGGTTTTCATAAATTACCTATTAATCTATTTTTAATTAAGCTGGTCTGTTCTGTAGATGGAGTGCCCAGTAAATTGTCCCACAGCCAAGACTTGGCTTATGGGCTACAGTGTGCCCTTTCCCTAGTGTAGCTCAGGCCAGGAAGACATAGAAATGCCTGTAGGTTGTTTACTGTTCTCCAAAAAATGTGGTTTCTTACCCGAGGAGGAACTTTACATTCAATTCTGGTTGAATTTCTGCCATCCTCCAAAATTGGGCAAGGCTGAGATCCAAACAACACCATGTTTACCCCTTCCAGATTGGTGCCCCTGAGAGCCACTCTCAGTCCTCCTAAAAAAACCACAATTATTCCATTACATCCAATACATAGAATTTTTTAATAAACAAAGGATTCTTTGTTTATAGATGACTACAAAAGCACAGTCTCTCAGTTGATCTGATGATGATCTGCTCCACCTTGCTGTGCCTGGTTTCCTCTCTTGCACCAGAGATCCTTCTTGCCTGTTATTTGGATTCTTCTCCTTGTTACAGGAGGGGTCTGGGTTTGTTTCTCGGGTTGTTTTTTAATGACATACTTATTTAAACCAGCAGGCTCTCTCTGGCCTGTGATCTCTCTCTTAGACAGATCCCCAGCCCAAGAATGAAACAGGGAAGGAAGGAAGAAGCACTAAGAATGGAAAATGAGCTTAACACAGCAGGTGCTTTCACAGTTCAAACAGCTGCCAGGCACCCTGCTGTCCAAAAAGCCTGTGGCCTGTGTCTAGGAAACTTAGGTTAGAAAGGGGACTTGGCAAGGCTTGAGACTTGGAGCTGTGAGGGAAGTCACGGAGGGCTTGATTCCGTGAAGTACTAAAGCAAACTCAGCTCTCCCTCGTGCCAGAGCTGAGCCTCTTCCATCACATGCGGGATCATGCCCCACACAAGTCAGACTTGGGCTTCATCTTCTTCAACATCCTATTCCAGTGTAAATAGTGGAGGTGCCCCTTTGCTTTTCCAAGCGATCAGAAGATTCAGGGATGTTTCAAAGAGAAACAGGAAAGGGAGCAGGAATGGACATTAATGAAAATTCTAACATGGACTTTGTTCTTCGACATGGTTCAGAGACATATTTAAAAATAAAAGGAATTTTGCCTGAAACTTACAGCTGTTTGCTCCAGTTCTCAGCACTGGAGAGTTTTAGGACTGTGGCTGGACAGACTGCTCAGGCAGGAACTTTATTAATGCAGTGCTTATTTGTATTTATTAGCATGGCTGTGTTAGAAACCAAATGAGCTGATTCTTTTCACGTGTGATGTAAGCAACCTTCTACGCTAAAACAATTATGTATCGATGGCAAAGTCACTTGTACACCTTCCCCAAAGTATCTTTTCCTTTTAATTCTTTAAACCACCAGAGAAGTATAGAAGTTTAATCTTCTAGATTTTCTCTGGCTGGCAGCAAAACCAGGCAAACAACAGCAATTGGATACGATAACAGTAAGCTCCTGCTATCCACTGGAACATGGGAGTATCTTTAGAAAGGCATTCCATGCTTTTAGAGTTAGGTCATGGGGATCTCCCAGCACGGCACCACTGACACCAGGGATATTTTGACAAGAGGGAGCTGATGCAGCAGAGTACAAGCTGCTTCTTGCCTTCCCGTTCTGTAACATTAAATTTGCAGAGTCAGAAAGAGCAAGAAGGGAAAACTGAAGCCACTTGTCTAATGAGAGACTTGTCAGATAAGGAGCTTCAGATTTAGAGTGCGAAATCCATGTGTGTTGTGTAAAGACCGATGCTCTTATGTTCTGATATCTACGTTATTTCTATATGCAGTGAAATACTGCCTATGTGCACTTCATGATGAGATTGAAGAGAGGTATTTTAAATGGAAGAAATTAAAAACACAGATGGAAGCTGTAATTCTTTCCAATTATAAACATTCCACGCACATGTAATGTAAGATAACATTATACTTGTTTTCTTTTTTATGAGTGACAGATCACTGTAATTTGGGAGAAGAACTGGATTAGCAGTAAAGGAAATGAGAAGCAAGGCCCAAGCACTAAAATTTGCCATTTCTGGAATTATTTTAGAGTTTTTTGGTGATGTTTGTTTTCTGTGGTCTTGAGTTTTCTATGAATCAAAAGCAAGTCTTAACCTTAGTGTATTATGTGACCCTCCCATTAGGGGGAAAAAATGTAATAAGAGGGTTACAATAGCTTCCTTCCCACGCTCCCCCCCCCCAAAAAAAAAAACCACAAAGAAAAGAAAGAGGTGGACATAACTTCTAGCTTAGGAACCCTACTATATAGTCCACCCCATGGCTCATCCAGGGAGAGGTTTACAGACCATCATTCCCTTTCTCTGCCTGCTCCAAGGGGGCCAAGCATGGTTCAGTTCTCCAAGACATGTGGCTTCCTCCTGCACCTAGGCCAGTATTCCTGCTCTCAGGGGTGTTCGTTACCATGATCTCAAAACGTGACAGTTATGAAATGCCAAGAAAAAAAAATCTGGGTAAACTTTACTGTCAGAGGAGATGTTGTTTGTAGATACATTCCTTAATTCTTGAAAAGAAGTGATAAACTGAGGTTGTCCTAACTTGCACAGCCCAGGTGTGGCAAGAGTGTTTTCCACATTTCTCGTTGGGCTGAGAAGACCCTTCCCTCTCCCAAAAAAAGGGAAAGGTTGGTTATTTGCAGCATTTGTTTTGGTTTAGCTACAGTTGTCTGGGCACCTTGCTTGAATTTCCATCTGTGTCACATACAGGGCACACGAGAGAGTCATATGGTCCCTTGTCCCCAGAGTCCTGTGGAAAATATTTCCACCTCTTGTCTTATGGAATATATCACCCTTTATTTCCCTCTCTCTTTCAAGGAGAGGAGAGGTAATGGGAGTGGAAGGAGACTCAGTTTAGCTTGAGCTTCTCTAGGTTTCTCAGTTTTGTATCTAAACACATATGTGTTTTCTATTTTACTACTCAGTGTATGAATTCACTGCAATGGGACTGGGATGAACCGAAGTTCAACCATTTCACAGTTTTAGAATCATGGGATCATTCAGGTTGGGAAAGACCTCTTGAGATAAAATCCAACTGTTAACTCAGCACTGCCAAGCTCACCACTTAACCATGTCCCCAAGTGCCACATCTACATGTCTTCCAAATCCCTCCAGGTATGGTGACTCCATCACTGCCTTGGGCAGGCTGTTACAATGATTGACAGTCCTTTCAGTGAATACATTTTTCCTAATACCTGATCTGATTAGGCCAGATTAATTCAGATACTACAAAGCTACATGTCAAATGGATGTGGAAGGATGAATATGAAACGCCAACACCCACATGATTTGCTGGAATGAACGCATGTGCACTTGAAATTACAATTTCCAACAAAACAGTTTGGGAAACAAAACCATTTGGGAAACTGGTTGCCTGCACTAAGAACAAAGGGAAGTCTGCCACTCTTTAAGTAACTTTCCCTACACAGTGTGTACAGCCATAATATCTCTTTTTCATTGCAGAATCACAGAATACGCTGACTTGGTTGGGACCCACAAGGTTCATCGAGTCCAACCCTTAGCCCTGCACAGGATCATCCCCAAGAGTCACACCATGTGCCTGAGAGTATCGTCCAAAAGATTCTTGAGCTCTGGCAGACTTGGTGAAGACCTTGGCAGCGAAAATACAGAAGAACCGAACACGCCATGGAAAGGAAGGAGCAGAAAGCAGATGGTCCCTTAGAGCTGGTCTGGTATTCAAACCTACCGATCTCTGAAGTCGTAGGAGGTTCGATGGTGACCAGCTTTGGCTCCACCCTCAGGAAGATTCCTTCTCCTGTGCTGCCATTGAGTGCAAACCCATAAGGCCTCACCAGCAGTGCCAGCTGGTAGATTCCCACTGGCAGCTTCTCCACCTGGCAAACCACTTCGGTTTGATTCAACATTGTGACGTGGCAGGTCGTGCCATTGACCTCCGCCCGCAGTGCTGGTTTGTCCTCAGCAAAGCCATCTCCCCTGATAACCACTGTGGCCAGGGGCCCATCATCTGAAGGGACACAGTGAACAAGATGACTCATGAATTTTGGTGTAGCAATGCCCTGGATTTACTTTCAACCAACAGTTAAAAGTTTTTACCAGCTTCATCAGGACATCCTAAAAACTGCACTGCCAGTGTTGCCTCATTGCCCACATAACACCAATTCCTGCCTGTGTTTTTCCGTAAATTTTTGCTAAAAATTATCTGAGCCAAGAGCCACTTTTGCTTTAAGCACTAAACCTGCCACTGTTTCTCTCCCCTTTATGTCTCTACCATAGAATCACAGAATAATTAAGGTTGTAAAAGACCTCTGAGATCATTGAGTCTGACTGTTAATTCAGCACCTCTGAGTTCACCACTAAACCATGTCCCCAGATGGCACATCCACACACCTTTTGAACACTTCCAGGGAGGGTGCCTCCACCACTCCCCTGGGCAGGCTGTTCCAGGGCTTGACTGCCCTTTCAATTAAGACATTTTTCCAGATATCCAATCTAAACCTCTTCTAATGCAACTTGAAACCATCTCCTCTTATGCTATTGCTTATTAACTGGGAGAAGAGACCGATTCACACCTGGCTTCAGCCTCCTGTCAGGGAGTTGTAGAGAGCCATAGGTCTCCCCTGAGCCTCCTTTTCTCCAAGCTCTCCAACACCCTGCTCCTCATCAGACTTGTGCTCCAGACCCTTCCCCAGCTCCACTACCCTACTCTGGGCACACTTGTACACACTTAACACGTCTGGAAATGGAGTGACCAGAAGTGACCCATTAAAAGTGCCGTTTCCATAAAAGCAGAAATTTCCAAAAGAATGCACATACACATGAAACCATCATCTGGCAGATCTTTTTCACAGAACAGTGGGTTTTTTTTGCCATTTCATTCAGACACAAAGCCCCGTTACCTGATAAATACTCCACATCACTGACTGTGGGTGTCAGTTCCTGGCTGAACTGGAAAGAGCATGAACCAGAACAGTTTGAAAGGACATCATTCACCACCACCACCACCTGGAGACAGAAAAGAGGGTTACCTTAAAGCTGGTAAGGAAACAGAGGTGTTTTCTAGAGTCACAATTACCTGATAGACGCTGGTAACCACACTGGGATACCGAGAGCACTCAACCAAGCAGTCAGACAGCTGCAGCCTCATTACAAATTTAATTGCAAAGCTTATTAGGACTCATCCAAGGCAAAGAAAATCATAGCTTTGGACACTTTGTCATCAGCCTTTCTTGGTGTCTGCAGGATTTTATCTCCCACATTGCTGGGACCTCACAACTCCTGTTCTTCTAGTCATCCATTGAACACCCGGCTTGCCTTTCCCCAGTTCTTCCCACTTTGCCTCAGGAACAAGTTTATTGTGTTTAAAGCACCCTGTAAGACTAATTAAAATGATTCCCACAATGTGTTTTCTCAGCATGCAGCCCACAATTTTATTTTTTGCCCCTGAAGGAAGAAAGCTGGGCTGTGACCTTGGTTATCTAAAAGAGATATCAAGAGATATCTCTCCTGAGACCTTGATATCTCAGAATAGTCAACGGGCAAAGTATAGGGCATTGGAAAGCCCTTCTTTATCTCTGTCCAGGTATTAAGGATGTGCCAGGAGAGTGCACCAATACCTACAAAAACCAAAAGCAGACTGTCACAAAGAAATGCAAGGAGCACAGAGTTCCAAAGCACTCTGCTTGAATAGGGACACAATTAGAAGGGCATTTTTATGGTTGTGCTAGCAGCAATACGGAATAAAGTTTCAAAAATTACAAGGATATCTGTTTGCTGCTGCTGGTCTTGTTTCACTTGGGCTATTCGAGGGTATGTCTGCAGCACAGATGGAAAAGATATCATAGGTGGCTGAGTCACTGGACGAAGAGAGATCCTCACCTCTGGGAAACAGGTTCACCAAAAAAGCAGGATGATCTGGCCCCAGATGCTGCACTCTGGGCTTTAAGCTCATCCAGCATCACCCTGTTATTGCTGCAGTGCCTGTCAGCCTTTGCTGGAGGCAGAGCCAGCAATACCCACTGCTCTGCAACATCTGAGAGCAGAGCTGGGAACACGTTTGTCCATCCGGCAGGCCAGAATGGTTGCTCCTTCAGCCAGGAAGCCCTCCATACTCTCTTCTCACACCTGAAGAACTGAGATCCACAGAGGCTGAGGGACTTGCCTAACACACAGGTGAGTACCACAGCCACCAGCTCATTTGTTCTGCCCATCAGTGTAACAGCAGAAATGCTGCAGATGAATGGTGGCATTCCCAGCTGGGTGGGCAGCACCAGAGGACCCACCAAAGGTGGGAGTCCAGAGATTGTCCTCCCTCGGTCACTGCCTCAAAATAAACAGATTGTCTTCCATCACCCACGATCACCGCTCTCCCCACCTGCAATTGCTCCTGAGGGAAAGTCCTGCTCCACATACCAGGAAGCAGAATATGAGCAGTTTATGGCACAGAACATCAGATTTCTGAAAGGATTTCATGGCAAAACAAGGTACCCAAATACCTGTGAGACTCCTGGATCCACACAACCCAGGTGAATCAGTAGGAAGTGTGACAGAACATCTACTCACCTGTGTTTTGTTATTGGGGGTAGCAAGCATGTCCCCAAATATGGGTCCGATAAACACACCCCCATCATAAACCACACGAGTAGAAACAGCTGCCTTCAGACCAGTGAGCATTTTGGCAGAGACCTGGCAAAGAACAAGGAATTTGAGTTTCTCATCCTTTTCTGTCCTGTAATTTTCAGTTAAAACAGAATCTTTACAAGGTGGCAAATAACTCCTGGAAACTTTTTCTCAAGCTTTGTCCACGAAGCAAATCTCCAGGTCTAAATCTTCATTACTCTGTCCCCACCTTCACCTTGCAGACAAAGAGACTGCAAACTGAGGAGCCAGATTTGCAAATAAACTTCTAACACTCAATAGTATCATTTGGAATTAGTCGAGGGAAGGGCTTCTCAAAGATGTGCTGAATATGTAACTCAAACCTTTTTCACCCTCCAGGCCAGTGTCTTGAGCACGGGAACTTATTGATCTGCTGAAAATAATTTGACACTTTTAGAAACTGAATATACAAAGAAATAGTTTTTTTCTTTTGGGGGAGGAAGCAGCTCAGTCTGAGTCCTTATTCAAAAAGACCCTTCTACTTGAGGCAAAACTAACACGACAAATCTTGGGATGGGAGAGTGTAAACTGAACCTTCACCTGAGTCTTATGAGGACCAGATATGAACCCATGCAGAATAGTTCTCAGAAAAAGACCTTGGCCAATAAATGATGCCACAAATCTGTGATGAGCTGCAGTTACTGTATTGAAACACTAATGTTTTGGTAATAGATTTCATTTCAGTATAGCAGACCCTTTATCGTGCAGAACTGCAAGAAAGCCTGGAAATTACACTCTATCCTCCTTATTTTGAAGCACAGACTCTGAAGACGCGATTTCTTTCCCTGCAACTGCTTTTTTTAATCATCTAATCTGGAATTTGCTCTTCCAAATAGGAAGATTGTTTAAGTTCCCACAGGTGTCTTCATAAAAAGAACCACTGGGAGAGTGAATCATCCAAGGCCAGAGAACATTGAACAGGGTTCAAAGTGGGGGTTAGCAAAAGAAATTACTGTACACTGAGAACATTGGGCAAGTCCCCAGTTGTTTTTTTCCAAGTCAGAGTCCAGACTTTTTCATAGCATGAGTTCAAGTCCTTGGTCACGATGAAGTCACTGGTGTTAAAGTAGGGAGCTGTGGAGTTGTCTACGTTGTCCTGCAAAAGCTTGCGGAGATGGTGGGAGGAGATGTGCACTGAAACATCTGCAAGAGACATCAGAAAGCAGTGAATATCGTCATCCCTGAGAGAGCACACCTGCCTGCTCCCAGAAAAGAAAGGTGTTTAATTTTTAATGCAAGACTGTTGTGGTTCAAACCTTTGAAACTGCCAAAGAGCCGCAGAAACTTATTGGATCCTAAACGCCAAAAGATCATAGAATTACAGAATTGAAACATAGGTTTGGGTTGGAAGGTCATCTAGTCCAACCCCCCTGCAATGAACCCTAGACCCTGTTGCTCAAAGTCCCATCCAACCTGTCCTTGAATGTTTCCAGAGGTGGGCCATCCACCACCTCTCTGAGAACCTGTGCCAGTGCCTCACCACCCTCATCATAAAAAATTTCTTCCTTGTATCTAGTCTGAAGATCTAGCAAACCACAGAGGCCTCTCCAGTTGGGGGTGTCAGAATTTAGCACTTTTGCATAATGTGGGCACATGAAATTTCAGTGTGCAAGTAGTTTTCCTTCAAAATAGAAAGGTCAGAAACTTTCTTTATGAAATAGCTGCGCAGAGAGTCAGCCTGTCAACTCTACACGTAGAGTCCAATCCTAAATAAATGCAAATGATGTTTCATCTCTTTTGACGTAAATCCCCACAGCCATTCAAAGCTGCAGATACAATAAATCTCTCTAAACCAATTCACAAGAAAGAGGGAAAAGCACAAGACTTGGAAACAGAGCAAGAGGCATGGAGTACATTTTTAAAAGATCATGTTCAGAGCAGGGCACTGCTGAGACAATCTTCAGTTAATATAGGAAAATCTTAAGTAACAACATGAAAGAAAGTGTTTTTTCATAGATATTCTAAGGCTGCATTTTCCTCTTCTGTTATTTGACTTTATAACTGAGTCACCAGTTCCTCAGTGAAGAACTTTATCATTGGCCTTGCTCAGATTAATCTGCTCCCTTTCATTTTAAACCTCTGATTGTTCAAACTAAACACAATGAAACCTGGCACATCTAAAGGGTGACTAGTCCAGGTCAACACAGAACTTGTACAAAAACTTTCATGTTGTCTGAAAACCAATTACTGATCCCGAAAATCCCAGAAAAGAAGGAATTTCCTGGTAACCTGCACAGCTCTTGTTATACATGACAGAAGTACACATGTTGGAGAAATACCAGCATAATGAAACCTTGGGGTGCAAACTTTGGGATTTGGTCCAAGGTTCTTTAATATTAAGGCAGATATTTCATATTGGCTGTATGCATTTTAGAAGAAACTCATCTAGGAATATTGTCCTGTCTATAATCCTAAACCCCTGTCTTGAAGGACATCAAATGCAAAGATGTGGCAAATTTCATGAGGAGTTTAAGCTGCCAGTCTGTACCCTGAGCATGTCCAAGGTTCAATATTGTCTTTTCATAGAATCACAGAGTGATTTCATCTTGTTCCAACCCCACTGAGAGACACCTTCCACTATCCCAGGTTGCTCCAATCCCTGTCCAAACAGGCCTTGAACACTTCCAGGGTTGGGGCAGCCCACAGCTTCTCTGGTAGCTACTTCTTCACTTGGCTTCCTGCTAAGGAAATCCAGATGTACTTGCATCTTCTCTTACCTGGTATCACTGTGTTGGCCAAGTAGATGTGGAAGGTGCCTCCAAGAGGTGGAGATGACTTCTGCAGTCTCTGGATGGTGAGGCTGACTCTCACATCCTCCGTGGAGACATAGAGGTGTCCGTACTCCTTAGAGCCCTCCCCAAGCATTGCACCTCTGTGGGACAGAAAGGATTCAGATTAAAACATCAGCAGAGTTGAGACCCTCACTCCTGTCACCCCCATGTCACCCAATAGCCAAGGGACACCTATGGGAATGACACTCCTGAAGGGTCTAAGGGGAATGTGCCCAGAACTCAAACCAAATTGGATATTCCCAACTTATATCTGCATTATGTAGGCAATGCATGTGACAGAAAATTGTGGAAAGTGACCTTTTTAAATTATGACAGAAGACATTTATACACCATCCAGCACAAGCAAGTCCTACCCCAGTAGTGTTTCTAAAGGACCAGCTCAGTGCAGACAGGGCAACACCTACAAAATCAAAGCCTTCCTACCTCACCCTGCAATGTCCTCGAGTCCATCAAAATCTTAACTCCCCTGAATTGCAGTGATATTTCATATTGTAGAATCACAGAATCATTAAGGTTGGAAAATGCCCCCAAGATCATCTAGTCCAATTATTAACCCAGCATAGCCAGACCCAGCATTAAACCATATCCCCAAACACCACATCTATATCAGAGTAATTCAAGTTCACCCAAAGTCCAGTTCCTAAAACTGAAAATACTTTCTCCTTCGCCACGAAATTTCTCCTTTTTCAAAGGAGAAGGAGCCACTCCGTGGTACAACGATGCCACCGTGTGGCTCAGCGTCTGGATGACAATTGGCTTCTGCAGAGCAAATTTTGAGAATACAATCACTGAGCATTTTGTGCAGTTGGTACATCAGATTTTGGCTAATATTCCTGTTCCAACAGGAATAGGAGTTGCATTAGAATAAGTCACAGCCCACGTTCAGTGACGAGAAAGACCCAGGTTTGTTTTGAAGATGTCCAAAGACAGTGCTCAGCCCACCCCTTTTTAAAGCATGTGCTGATTCCCGTTCTCAGTGTTCCTGGTTTCAGCATTATCTACATCTCTGCTTTGTCTGTTATCTTCCTCAGTGAGATGGAAAATCCCACTAATGCCAAGCACCCTTTTTTTTATCCTGGTGAGAGATAATATGACCAATCCATCTTTAATCCTCTTTTCATAAGCTGAACAGGTTGAGCTTCTTAAATTTTTCTCTCCATTTTCTGCAGCTCCAAAATGATGTTCATGGCATTTTTTTCCCCAAGTTTTTCTAAATCCGTTTTAAAAATGTGGGCATCGGTGTTGTTTGCAACATTCCCATGTCAGTCTTAAATACTCCACACAGGAGTAAAGATTTCCCCTCTTTGTCAGTTATACCTCTGGCTCCACAAATCAAACATCACGAACATCCCCTTGTATTCTCACCCTTGCCTTTATCGTTGCTGGTTAATGTCAAAATAATACCTTTGACACAGGCAATTAAATGTGATTTTAAAGGAGAGACTTTCACATATGAAATCCTTCTGTGATGTGCTACCTAAGTCGACTTCTACAAAACAGCTGGGCCTGAACTGGGGTTTAACTGTTACACCAAACAACTTTTTAGACTTGGCTTTTGCAGCTCTCATATCGGGAAACCTGAGGTATAAACTGGATTGTGTCAGTTTTCCTTTGTGCTGACTCTGCCTGCATCTCTGAAATCCAACAGGTGAATTCACCAAAGCCTTGGATTTCATCAGGAAATGCAAGAATTTGGCTGCTCCAGAAGCCAGACCTAACTGTTTTCAGAACTTAGCCACCTCTTAAAGAAATACCTGGTTGTCTTTGCTGCACTTAAAACCAATGACACATTGCTTTCAATTTGCTTGGAAGAGGACAGACCACAAGGTAAGAAACCAAATCAATTGACAGTGGGCTGAGGCTCATCTTCTTATGAAAGGAGGTTTCCTGGGCAAGTCAGTTTGAGTGGAGAAGCTGAGCCAAGGTAACAGCTGCCTCCTGCAGAGGACAGGCTGCATAATCCCAGCTTCTCCCTTACCTGGCTCCATTCCCATCAGGTCCTTGTTGACTCAGCTGGCTACAATCCAACTTTACAGGACCTATTTTCTGACAGTACAGTTCTCTAATGATGCACTCTCTGATCTAGTTTGCCTATAGCTCCGATTCCTCTTTCATTGCTCAGGGGAATAGAAACCATGTCAGTAAACAAGGACACACAAGGTGGGCTCTCATTGCCTAATGTCATTAAAGGTGTTTGGGAGCATGTCTTTCTGATCTTCATCCACTTCTCCAGAAGGGCTTAGGACTCCTTCTAGTCCCACATCATACCTTGGTGGCCCATGTACATCTTCCACCACAGGTCAGCTGAAACATCTTAAAAACCTCTTCTCCAGAAGCTGAATCCAGCTGACAACCAGCTCCAGACATGTTGGGGGAAGTGCCAGAGGTATTTGAGGGTATTGAGATGAACCACAACCTGTCCCTACCTTAAAGAGAGAAGGGGTAGACTTGGACCACAGCCAGACACCACCCAGGACACATTGTAGGTTGGAGGAGACCCCACCACAGATACAGATTCAATCATCCTCCCGCCTGGCTGAGGGGGTTTAGGATCTCTCTGAGAAACTGGAAGAAGAGCACAAGCATTCATTAGAGCAAGGAGAGCAGCTGTGACCATGCCCAGGTTACTCTCATTTCACAACTGGGATCACAGGTTCTGGGGTTTTCTGTGAGGTTGTTTTGGTTTTGTTTTGTGTTTGGTTTTGATTTGGTTTGTTGAGGTACATTTCAGAGGATCACAGAATCATTTAAGCTTGAAAAGCCCCCTAAGATCACTGTCCAGTTGTTTCCCCAGCACTAAACCATGTCCCCAAGTGCCACATCTACACATCTTTTAAATCCCTCCAGGGATGGCAACTCCACCACTGCCCCGGGGCAGCCTGTGCCATTTGTAAAACACATTTTCCAATAAAACAAGAATATTGATATTTGGCAATTCCTTCTTGACTGCTGTCACAAAAAAAAATCCACATATGTTTAATATATAAGAAAACAAAATTATTTTTGTGCCCATTGTGAAATCCCTCTTTGAAAAAGCTTCGTCCAGCTTTATCATTATGTATTTTAATGGAATATCCTTGGGGGAAAAAAAATAAAAAGAGGGAAATGGATTCCTTTACCAGTCACAGGTCTGTCAGCAATGATGAGTTCATCAAGGTAAAATGACCCAGATGTTTCCTTTTGCAAATCTATCTGATGCACAAACATAGGGGAATTGGCAGGGAGGTCTTGGACAAGCGTGGAGAGATTCAAACACCTCTTCCACAGGTCAGTGCAGGTAAATGTCCATCTGGAAGACACCAAGGTTGTGGCACCAACTGAATTTGAGGCCATTGTGAAGCTTCCAGGTAACATCAGGTAGTGCTGTTGTTACCACTGTTATTTACTCATACAGAAGTCACTTACTAAGTAGCTTGTGATCACTCTTGACATTCCTCTGATGAGTTCCCCACAGTGAAAAACAAGGTGTTAAACCACAGAACCACAGAATGGTTTGGGCTGGAAGGAGCCTTAAAGATCATCCAGTTCCAACCACCTGTCATGGGCAGGGACACCTTCCACTATCCCAGGTTGCTCCAAGCCTCGTCCAACCTGGCCTTGAATGCTTCCAGGAATGGAGCATCCACAGCTTCTCTGTTCCAGTGCCTCACCACCCTCACAGGTCTCTGCTTATGGGTCCTTTTCTGCATCACAAGAATGGAGTGTGGGAACAACTCTCTCTGCTCTAATTTGGCAAAATGCTACAATAGCATCAGTGACCTCAATGGGTGTCAGTCCAGAACTGCTCCCCTTGGGAATATCAGACCACTGCTTAGGGCTTCCAGTTGTCTCCACCAAGTTCTTCTGACGCTCCTGGGTTTTTTTAAGTGTGCCTGCCCCAAACTTTACATCTGCTACCAAATGTTTTCTACCCATGGAATTTGAAGTGAAGGGAGAAAATCAAAGACTACACCAATTTCCAAAACATTGTGTACCAATGATCTCATGAGGTTCCTGGCAGGGAAAAAAAACACAATCCATTCATCTCCCTGTTTCACTGAAGGAAATCCACCATCAGAGGTCAAAGAAACTGGGAAATTATTGTCCTCATAAACTTTCTGGTGTGTTTACCACAAACAGAGCAAACTCTTCATCTGTGCATTACTAAGATGAAATACTGCAGGTGACAAGGAACATGGAACTTTACTCAGTAAATCCTCAGAAATTATGGAATCACATTCCAGGAGTGCCTCTGCAGGTTGTCTTACCCCCACCGACAATTTGTTCCTGTACGGATGAGAACCTCCCCCCATTTTCCCAGTGCAGCTCCTTGCTATGGAAAGTGTAATCTCTGGAAACCATAACTGTCTGGGTACCTCTTAGAGTCAGTGTGAATGAAATCCCACAGGCAGGTGATGTTCCTCTTCACTGAACATGACGAGACATTAGCGTAGGACACAGAGATAAGAAGGATGTTACTCATGGGGCCTTTGTGAGCAAAACACACCTGCCAAAATGAGGTAATAAAATTTTCACAAATCAAACCAGAGGTAATTTGTATATAATTTATATATGAGATGTATGTAGAAGATAGTATATATATATATATATATATATAAAATATAATTAATATATATATAAAAAAACCCTGTTTCAAAGCCAGTTTAACATTGGGTTGTTCAGCCTGGAGCAGAAAAGACTCCAGGGAGACCTTAGAATCCCTTCCAGTGCCTAAAGAGTCTCCAAGAGAGCTGGAGAGGGACTTCAGACAAGAGTATGGAGTGACAGGACAAAGGGGAATGGCTTCAAACTCAAAGAGAGTAGATTTAGATGGATATTAGGAGGAATTTCTTCTCTGTGAGGGTAGTGAGGCCCTGGCACAGGTTGCCCAAAGAAACCATGGGTGTCCCATCCCTGGAAGTGTTCAGGGCCAGGCTATTTGCCTTCCCCCAGCTGGCAAAGAAAGGGCAACAAAGTTGCCCTTATTCATATTAAAACCAAGCCCTTATTCATATTAAAAGTGGAAGATGATTAGAAAAGTCAGCAATACTGGACCTCAGGTAACAAGGGTTTTTTTCCTTTTGTCAAGAAGTGGTCACCCCTACTTCTCCCTTCTTTCCCCAGCAGCATCCCACTTTTTTCTTTCCCTCATTAGGGGTTGCATCCCCAGGAGCAGAGAGCAGCCAGATGTGTAAAACAATATCAGCATCTCAGGGATCTCAAGCCACCCACTGTCAATAAAAGACACTTTCCACCAGCACAGTCCAAAGACACAATTCTTTGTAGATTTGGTGGAATTCTAAGCAGGTCGGATGATTTTAAGTTGCTGACTGGGCTCTGAGTATTCAGTCCCCAGTGCAACCCACTCACTAAGAGCAGCCACTTACGTGTGTATATTCAGTAAGGTCATATCTTGGTAGTGTCGATGGGGAGGTTTTCACCAGCTGGCTTGGTCTGTGAACACTGAACCTCCCACAGAAAGGCTCCGTTCCGCTGACAACGCGTCCTGTGGTAATGATGTTCTTCATATCTGACAGATAAAAGAAATAAGAGGAGATGGGAGGTTTGAAAGTGATTCAGAACACACCACTACAGTCAAGAGATTCACGAAAATACAGAGAGTGAGTGTCTAAAAACTGGGAAGCAGTCCTACTCTAAGTGTTCTCCTGACAGAATTTAAGAAGGGTTTGGACAACACTCTCAGACACATGATGTGATTCTTGGGGTTGTCCTGTGCAGGGCCAGGAGTTGGACTCAAGGATCCTTGTGGGTTCCTTCCAACTCAGGGCATTCTGTGACTGTGATTGTTATATTGATCACGTTGTTTTTAATGCTAGTTCCATAAACTCCCCCGTGAGAATAAATACAAATAGTGAATAGCTGAGAAACATAAATATATACACTTACACCCCTTTATAGGTGTGAATTTACTCTCATTCAAAGTTTCAAGTATGTTTATTTCATAAAGGAAATCAGCTCTCACAGTAAATACTGCTTAATTGCAATTAAAAAAAATCACTACCTTCTTTCTCAAAACCATTGTGGAAAAGAATTTTAGCGGAAGTTGGCTCAGTCTTACATCCTACTGAAAGAAGTTCTTCTATTGCTGTTTGCACCTTAAAAAGAAATTAAGAAAGTGAAAAGCAGTCACAGTCCAATGGTTTCTGGATCATGTCATCAGAGAGCCTCAACACACACATCATCACTCCATTTTTCATCAGTGAGGGACTGGTGGCACAGCAGCTCTGAACAAGCAGGCAGCCAAATATTAAGAGAATAAAAATATAAAAGAATAAAATTCAGCTCAGTAGAGTGTAAACTTCCATGTCTGGTACCTTTCAGAGGTGTGAGACATCCTCAGCCTAATGACTGTCATGGAGCCATCACCCAGGGTTGTTATAACACTGACCAACTACCACATCAAGATCCTGTGGGAGATCCTGTCTGAAGCCAGAGCCATACACTACATGCCTGACCTGAGAGGAGAAGTCCAAGAGTCTGGTCCAAGGGAATTCCAAGGTTTTTGGATGCTGTGATACGCTTAGAATACACCTGGTACTCAAACCTCCCAAAAAATCTCCCTGTGAGACATTCTCAGTAACAAAAATCGCCCCTACGTCATGTGAAATTTATCTC
The DNA here is from genome assembly GCA_013399855.1 of Oxyruncus cristatus. Classification (NCBI taxonomy): domain Eukaryota; kingdom Metazoa; phylum Chordata; class Aves; order Passeriformes; family Cotingidae; genus Oxyruncus; species Oxyruncus cristatus. The sequence continues at coordinate 7,063 of VXAY01003862.1, read as the reverse complement.
AGCTTCAGTGCCAAACACTAAAATTCTGTCAAGTACCAGATCTCCATAGGTTCCACCCCAGCAGAGGACCAAATGTGTGTGTTTAATGGCACCCACCTGGTGAGCTGTAGCATTTGTGGGGATCATTTTGTGCAATGTGTTGTTCCAGGAGATACTGAAACACCCTGTGCCAGACACAGTCAACATCTGGCAAGCAAAGAAGCAAACAAATAAATGAAAACAGACACAAATTTCATGAGACACGTTTCAAACCTGGGTTCTTCTACCGGGGAGGATTACATGGCACACACTTTGCATTTTTAAGCATCTGTGAAACAAGAACTCCTTCCAAGAGATACTTCAGCTACTCTGAAACTGTTCTTGTCCTCCATGGTCTCTGTTGACACAAATCTAAGTTCTAAATCTAAATTCTTAAATTATCAGGATCACATGACCTGTGCAGACACACTGACAGCCTTAAACAGTCCCTAAAGCTCCTGAGCTGCAGCTGTGGGGTTTAACCACCACGAAAATCTTCCCCCATTGCTGTGGGTTTACATACAATCACCAATGTGTGAAGAAATGTACGCCAACATGTGTAAAAACCCTGAACAACTGCAGCTCATGATGCTCTTCTCATCAGCTGTCTCAGAAGGTTAGAAGCAAGGTGGGAACACACTTCCACATCAAGCATCAGCACAGGCTTTACAATAAGGATTTACTGCCATCCAGGTCATTTGGCTCAGGGCTAGTCCAGCTCTCAGGGTCAAGAACACAGCACTGACCTGCACTTCTGGAAGATGCAAAGCATGAGCCCGAATTTCATGTCTCTCGATGTAGTAGCTGTTCACCACATGGGGGGTCAGCCACGTATCGTGTATCTGGACTCCAACTCTCATCCCATTGCTCGGTGTCTTTCCATGATGTAGTGCTTCCAGGTAGTACCTGGAACCAGCAGTCAGCTCAAATTTCTGGGATTTTGGCTGCCAAAGTTCACTCCAGTTCTTCACCCAGTTCTCAGACCAGTCTGAATTGCCAGCAGGGAGAGAAGCAATTCTCACCTGTGTGCAGAACAACCAAATCAGTCACACAATGGTTTGGGTTGGAAGGGACCTAAAAGACCATCTCGTTCCAACCCCCTGCTGTGGGCAGGGACACCTTCCACTATCCCAGGTTGCTCCAAGCCTCATCCAACATGGCCTTGAACAATTCCAGGGATGAGGCAGCCACAGCTTCTCTGGGCAATCTGTGCCAGGGCCTCACCACCCTCACAGGCAAGAATATCTTCCTAATAATCCAATATAAACCTACTGTCTTTCAGTTTGAAGCCATTAAATCAGTCGGTGACATTTCTCCAGTCCCAAAAGACATTTTGGGGTGTGAGACATCCATTTCATTTAATATCACCTGATACCATCTCAGAAGGCTGTGAACATAGTTCGTTCATTTGTATTTGGAGGACATGTGGTGTAGAACTGAAGTAATCCACGGAAAACTGTTTAGGGAACTGTTATTACTCTAGGGGGAACCATAAGAATTGTCTTCTTTGTGATATTGAGCTTTAAACCAAAGCTCTTCAAGATTACAGCTTTTTCCTGTATAATAGGAAGAAATTTTTCAACCATCAACCCACGGCTATCAGTTATAAACAAAAGTCTGAGGGGTTTGTGGGTTGTTGGTTTTTTTGAGCTGTGGCATCGGATAAAATGTCTGTTGGGCCTGGAGAAATGTCACCGACTGATTTAATGGCTTCAAACTGAAAGACAGTAGGTTTATGTTGGATATTAGGGAGAAATTCATGCCTGTGAGGGTGGTGAGGCCCTGGCACAGGTTGCCCAGAGAACCAGGGGCAACCTGTTCACAGCCAGGTTGTGACTGATCCATGGAATTGTTCAAGGTCAGGTTGGATGAGACTCTGGTCTACTGGAAGGTGTCCCTGCCCATGGCAGAGGGTTGGAACAAGATGATCTTTAAGGTCCCTTCCAACCCAAATCATTCTAGGATTCTGTGTGATATGCTACCATTAGTAAGACCAGTAATGCTATTATTTTTTTTAATAGATAAAAAGTCTTTTATATTTCTTCTAAAACCTGTTCAGTTGCTAGGCTCAAGAATAGCCCAGATAAATAAATCCCCTTCATTATAGCATCCTCTCAATTTCTCAAAGGCAAGGATCAGTGTTTTCAGAGGGCAATATTTCAACAGTCAAAAAAAGGAGGAAAACCGAGGAAATCGGAGAGGAAACCCCCAGGACCCCCTTGCACAGATTGTTATGATTGAAATTTG